>JALPQI010021247.1:0-16231 GCA_025490895.1 Thaumatotibia leucotreta
AACTAACTCGGCTACCGAGGCTGACGACTTTAATTTAAATGGACGCGTAAAATACTTTTTGGTAAGTGGTCACAAAATATTTTGTTCATTTGTCACAGCAAAGTCAATGTCATCTATGAGTCAACATTTTGCAATTTTGTTCCACAAGTCAAGGCAAAAGTGTTCGTTTCGAATAAAATCGATATCATAAACATGCCCACAACGATGGGCAGAACGAATAAAAATGAGTACCGAAAACACCGTTGATCTGGGGGGGAAAAGAAAAAGCGTCGAGTAGAAGCGGGGTTACTCCTTCACCATGGCACCACATAGTAAGTATCTCGCCGTAGCGAAAATTTAAATTTTGAAGCGTAATAGTTAAAACACCTATTTAATAAGTACAACTGTACTCACGTGTACTGCGATAAGAGTTTATCGGAATACCCGAGCCGCTTTTAAAGTAGTTAGAACATTTTTTCTTCTATATTTATGACACTCTCACATTTTACTCTCACATTAAATTTGCCAGCTAATCTTTGTGTTAGGTAACGATTCAAATGATTCTGTAGTAGATATACATATTATTACCTTTATTCTATTGCCAATTGCGACACGAACTTTGTCAGTTATTATTAATTTCAATAAAAAGAACAGATAGGGAGGTATAATAAATTAAATTCACCAATGTGACAATTTCAGGAGGATAGCAGCTTGGCGGGATATTAAGACCGACCAAACTCACGAGCCTGAAACATCAGATTCCACCAATCAAACCCCAATTATTTGTGCAACTAATACTCAGTGAGTGTTTACTACTTTTAGAGTTGTATAATTCATTATGGAATTCATATCATATGAACCTAATGTCGTCGTATTAGAGACTAACTGTAGCTTAAATAACTATGTGTAGGTACACATATATTGCAGGACAGCGAAAGTATTCAGTATGTTATAGGTGTGTAACTTGTCAATCTATAATATGTAATAGATAACAATACCCATATACTTTTCACTTGACATATTCCAACAGTCATTACTGTCATTAGACTTACAAAGCAATACTAAAGTTTTAGCTACGCATGTAATATTTTCAAACAATTTCATTCAAACTGTCCACTCAAAGACATTACCTTTTCAAATCAACCAATCACCATGTGAGACGGCGCTGCGCGCTGCATACTGTCGGCAACCTCTCAAAATGAGCGTCTCAGACCGAGCAGAGTCACAGTTAAAATTATCGTGTTATTGTGTACCTATGAATAATTAGTATATTTTAATTTCTCGCAATTAAAATAAAAAGTAAAGTAGCTCTGGTTTAGAAACCATATTACTGGAACAATTTGAAAACAAACGATGAAAAAAAAACTCGCGGTAATATTATGGCTTGTTTTAGGCTGTTATCAAACAACATATTTATTATACTAATATCATGGGGCATTCCTCCACAGTCGACCTACCTAGCGTCAAGTCCCCGCCTCCTATATTATTGTGATATGAGCTAGCTTTATTGACTGCGTAACTTACTTTTCCTAACTAGTGCGGAGAAGTAAAATTTTGCGCACGCTTCTCGTACGTTAATTTCTCTTTTTAAGGCACTTGTTATGAGAAAAGTCGTTCGATACACGTGTAAAAACTTCTTTTTAACTCGGGTGATTGACTTTCATCCTCGTGGAAAAAAATTTTTTTTTTTTGCACTTGCATCGAAATGCAACTACTACCTACTACTACTACTATTCTTCCCCTCTTGCTCGCACCAGTCGCGCCAATATGCGTGTGCGACAAGGATGACTGGAAAATAACTTGTACAAACATTAAGTTTAATCACGTTTCTGTAATATTATTAATGAAGGCTATTCTTCTGTTTCTACCTATCGTTATCCCGGCTTTTGCCCTGGCCGTACCACCATGTCCGTACCTACCTTTCCTCCTCTTTGCGCGATCCTGGGCATCTTCATACTTCACTGTCTGTCCATCTGTCTGTCTATCACCAATATGTATCTAATGGATAATTAGTTGAAATTTCTCAGATGATGTACAGTCAGCAGCAGATATTGCTAAGCGGGCAGAGTTTTCAAAATAAACTATGCACGACTATTAGAGTGTGTTAAGATCATTGTGAACACCCTACTCGTTAAGCAATATCTGCTGCTGATTGTACCTACCTAAAATATTGCCGATATAACAAGAAACACTAAAAATAATTAAATATTTATATAGCTATGTTTTGTCGTGTTTCGAATATTAACAACATAATTTAAAAAAATATATTTCTTTATTATTGGACGATTAGTATATGAACAAATAAATATATTTAGCATGTGACCATCTTACACATATCAACCTAGTGCCACAATAAACTCCATCAAGGCTTGTGTGAGAACTAAACTACAAAATATGTAATACATAGAATAGATACATACAAATACTTAAATACATATTGAATAGTTGGAGTCCTAATTTTATTAATCTGTACGTAGGTATGAACATGGCATTATGATTTTAGATTAGGCAATCTCTTATGGACCTATAATGATAACCTATCAGGTTTTATACTTGCAGACTATTTTATTCAAATAATTTTAAGTTTTATAGTCTACCTAAAACCTTCTCTTCTTAAATCACTCTATCGATAAAAAAAACGCATCGAAATCCGTTGCGTAGGTGTAAAGATTGAAGCATACAATAGGGATATAGGGACAAGAGAATGCGACTTTGTTTTATATTATGTAGTGATATGGAAGATTATAACCCCTTTATTCATAACCGTCTCCTAATTTAGCAAACTGTTTTTGGGGGTTGCGTTGCCAAAATTGCAAAAAACGAAAACCTTATATTCGTCAAGTCATGTCCGTCTCTGTCCGTGTCTGTCCGTCACATCCAATTTACTCGGAAACAATAAATGGAATACTCGGAAGTAATGATATTTGGTGAGGATTGTGTTGTATGAACCGCCAATGATATATAAGTAAAGATACGTCTTACTCTAACAAAATGAGCGAAATAAATACTTCACACCATACACCTCCTATAATTTATTGATAGTTGACAAACACTTATCTTCATACGAAAAAGAGACAAGATGTATCTCTTATAGTTTTTGAGATAGGTTGTTTTAACTGTATTTTTTATGATAAATTGATAATGGTACGGAGTCCGACTCGCACTTGGTGGGTTTTTTAATTCATAATACATACATAATTATTATATACGTATAAAAATCAACTACAGGAAACAACGTATCACCTTCCTAGTAAGTTTGTGTGTCTGTTGGTCCATACGGAAGAAAACGTTGATTTAAACTGAATACCTAAATTCTCAAATTTGAAGTCTTCATGACCTAAAAACTAAATAAACCTCCACGTTAATGAAATCAGAAGATCTGTTTGTCTGTTCGTCTCTGTGCCTGTTCATAGCCTGGCTGAAAGTTATAGTTTGCCTGTCGATTTGCCTGCCCACCTGTTTTTCTTTGTTTGAATGCATGATTTTTGTACATGTGACCGTTTCAATTCGTAACAGATCCCTGTAAAATACACTGAGCAAATTTGATAGTCACCTACTTACCTATGTGTAAACATAATTATTGATAGGCAAGGTTTTGTATATTTATTTTAAAATATACTTTCTGCAAATAGGTAGGTAGTTAAAATATTTTTTGTGCTGTCCACATGGCTTGTTAAGAAATTAAAACTTGTTTGAACCCATTGAACTTAAAGATCTAGAGTATTTCCGCTGGGAAACAATTCTTATTATAATAAGCGAACTCTGATTCAGAAAATATTATTTTGCATCCGTCTGAATTTCACAACTGATTCTTGTAAAATGGTATGTAATGAGTATAAGTTGAGTGGCCGTGTGGTGATGGCAATAGAAACACATTTGTTACCACCCCAACTCTTCCCGTGGGTGCCCTAATAGTCAACTAAGGGATTCGAAGTGTCACTGACCATTATTTATTGAATATTGGATGATGGGCAACAGCTTGCCCTGCGTGGCGATTATGGGTATTTACTTCCTAATGCGTCCGTATGCTTAGGTACCTAATACGAGAGGCCTTTGTCCAGCAGTGGACTAATTATAGACTGATGATGTGATCTGAGTTTAAGTTACCGTACGAGCCCAACACTTGCCCCATTCTTGATGGTGGATGTGATAAATAAAATCACTGATCTATGGTTATGATATAATTTATTGTAAACTAACGCATGAAGAGTATCAGCTACGGACGTATAAACGTTAACGAATAAAGTAATTAAAATAAGTGTATTAAGTCAGCGTGATCGTGGGTACAGCAATTATATTTAATGCTGTCGGGGGGATGTGCAGTGCTTGCAATGTACAGTTACTATAACTTTTCTTATGACATACATAAAGAATTACCACATGACTTGATGCCCACCTGACGGTGTGTTTATTTTGTAAAGTTTAAAAATCATTGTTTGTATGTCTGTCTGTCTCTCTGTCTGTTTAGGGCTCCCTCTAATCCCTCTATATGGCATTTTTTTTTTCGAAACGCTTATGTTATAAGAGACTTGGCATAATCAATTTTTGTAAACAATATTTAGAATATTACTTTGCCAGAAACTATTTTGGCATATTATTATTTAGGTCATGTGTTATTTCGCAGAAATTGGATTTCCATATTTTTGGCATAGGTACATAATTATACACGGTGTTACGCGAGCACTGCGAAAGATTTTAACTATGCATTCTAGACATCAAAATAAACACAAAATATTATGAAACCTTATGTCAATTCCACCAAAAAAAATTTTTTTCTTTTTTTTAAGGCCGATTTGAATATTTTTTAACATTTCCAGTACTTTTTATCATAACAACAATTTGTTTAAATTATTTATTTCAATTGTTTTTTTAGGTACCTACAGGTTATTTCGTCAAGTCTATTCGTATTTTTTGATTGTCAGGCAAAAGGTGTGGTAATATTAGAACACATTGTGGTAGCATTGTAATTCAAAAGAAGTTAAATGACGAGTTACGTCGAAAAACTTATTTCGAAAAAAGGTTGATCATCTCTGA
This sequence comes from Thaumatotibia leucotreta, assembly GCA_025490895.1. Classification (NCBI taxonomy): domain Eukaryota; kingdom Metazoa; phylum Arthropoda; class Insecta; order Lepidoptera; family Tortricidae; genus Thaumatotibia; species Thaumatotibia leucotreta. The sequence continues at coordinate 5,014 of JALPQI010021247.1, forward strand.
AACCAAGCCGAATCCAGGAAATTTTATATAACATTAAAGACTCTAAATATGGTCAGGAATCCAGCATTAAAATCTTTCGGAATGCTGACGTAACACCGTGTATACAACTCTCCGAAACTTACTTCACATACATATATTTTACGTTAGGCAGAAATGCATTATCTATTATGGTAGATTGGGTTTGGTACATATACTTATTATAACGATGTAATAAGACAATGTTAAGAAAAAGATGAGGTGATTGGTTAGTTAGGTTAGAACTACGATCTTGACTACCGTTCATTATTGCTGTGGCAAACTGGGTAAGGTTAGACTAGAACAATTGCGATCTCATTAGGAATTCACTGCTACGACAAAGTGGGTTAGGTTAGAACTGCCATCTCATTATTAAGTCACTGGCTATATCAAAGTACGTTAGGTTACGTTAGAACTGGGTAGGACAAAGTGGGTTAGGTTAGGTTAGAACTGCCATCTCATTAGTAAGTCACTACTATCTCAAAGTACGTTAGGTTAGGTTAGAACTGCCATCTCATTAGTAAGTCACTACTGTATCAAAGTACGTTAGGTTAGGTTAGAACTGGGTAGGAGAAAGTGGGTTAGGTAAGGCATCGGTCTCACCGCGAGCTACTAAGCTATGAACTATCGGCTACAAACACGAACAAAAGATACGCACTCCCGTGTAAATATAAAATATTTTAAAATAAAAATAAAACCGCCTTCAAAAATTCGCCCAAACTAAAAAGTCAAAAATAATTTTAGTTCCTACTTCTTAGGATTTCCTACACAAACCTTTAAACCTTTTACCCTATTCATTGAAATAAAATATTATGGCTAGGTACCCTACAGATTTCTTAGAACTCGGTGCCAAGCCAAATACGTTCATTCAGGTATACATTAGATAGAGCTTTGTAACTTACTGTCACTCTGATTATGTTTTTATCAACAGAATGTTCTACCTCAGTCATTTTGAAGAAAGCATAACCGGAGTGACAGTAAGTTACAAAGCTCTAGCCTCTATCAAATACAGTTATATACTCGCGAAGAGAACATATTTGGCTTGGCACCGACTTCTAAGAAATCTGTAGGATACCTAGCCATAATATTTTATTTCAATGAATAGGGTAAAAGGTTTAAAGGTTTGTGTAGGAAATCCTAAGAAGTAGGAACTAAAATTATTTATGACTTTTTAGTTTGGGCGAATTTTTGAAGGCGGTTTTATTTTTATTTTAAAATATTTTATTTTTTGCTTTTTAGTAGTGTAAAATCGTTATTTAGTATGCTCTAAATACTTATAATTAGAATGTACTGCACTGTAATAGGCCAGAAAACCTGAACTGGATACCTTAAATATTCAAAGAATTATCCCATTATGAAGGAGATATACATTGTATCATCAGCAAGTATGAATAATTTCAAAGATTATAGGTAACAGCCTTAGCATGCCTATATTATTTAAAGAATCATTTACCGCTAACCAACATGTCATAACTACTAAGCAAACACTTAAATAGATCTCGAAAATGTATGACAGTTGTTATATTCAAAGAATTATCCCATTATCAAGGAGATATACATTGTATCATCAGCAAGTATGAATAATTTCAAAGATTATAGGTAACAGCCTTAGCATGCCTATATTATTTAAAGAATCACTTACCGCTAACCAACATGTCATAACTACTAAGCAAACACTTAAATAGATATATTCAAAGAATTATCCTCCAACTCCTAATAGTTAAGGAGTTATACCTTTCGTCATCAGCTCACCAACATGAGACTATGACCACCTAAAGGCAAATACTCAAATAGCTTCCAAAATACATGAACTGTGTTATATTTAAAGAATTATCCCCCAACTCCTAATTTCTAAGGAGTTGTACCTTCCATCATCAGCTCACCGACATGAAAGGATTAGAGGTGTGCGCCGGCATAGAAATCGCCGGCGGCGGCGCGCCGCAAAATTTTGCCGGCGTGGCGGCGCCACGCCGGCGTCAAGGTCAAATTATTACCCTGTCCGTTCATACATATAAGGATTGTCATCCTTTAATTAAAAACCTAGATATTGTTTAGGACAAGTTTATTATTAAAAAAATAAACACGAAACAAAGTTATAGATTGCATTTTAGGTGGCAATTGTCATAATTATCGTGTACGAAAATTATTTTATTATCTTGCACAGCGGCCCTACCGCGAAAAACGCGGTAGTAGGCCTGGATCGAGGGGCCGCACATAGTGTGCCACTAAGAGGGATAGACATAGTCACTTACTACTAAGAAGATACTTGTGTGTGTGGCACTTAGACTTAGCATCTAACACACACACACACAAAAAATAGTGGCACAGTGATAAGGACGGACGATTATCGTTCCTTTTCACTTCCACTAGTAAAAAGTTTCATAAGACCATCCCTTTCGTTCTTGCTATTATTATTACGCTGTCAAATCCATATCCATATTCTAAATCCATGGCCTGGATAGAGTCGTCTACAGATTCCCAATACTACAGATTCCTAATACTACAGATAAGAGATAATACTTCAGATATTGTCAATAGTACGCATTCCTGGGTCGCGTTTTATAAAGTTACAATTGACAATTTCGCTGTTTGCCTCTCTAACGCACGCACGTATTGGCTAGAAAGAGAGGCAAACAGCGAAATTGTAAATTGTAACTTTATAAAACGCGACCCAGATTGTACATATTCCCAATAATACGAATTTTAAATGCTACAAATACCCAACACTACAGATTTCCAATACTACGAATTCCCAATAGGTACTGCAGATTTCAAATACTACAGATACCCAGCTTTACAACCTCTTTATAGTACCATCATTGCCCACACTGCTAGTCATACATCGGTGTATAAACACACGATTTTTTTTTTATCATATCTATTTTTGTATATTTTGCTTTGTTTGACGGTACTATTAGGTACAAGCCTACAAAAACTGCAAGCCAAATTTTGAATGCGTTTAATATACTCATAAATAAATTTTATATTTCGTATTCTGTCCAAAAAGAGGAAACATACCGACATGAGAAATACCTTTCTTAAAATGCTGATGAAAAAAGAAATGTTACAAATCGGTCTATCTTTCAAAACCATGTTTTCGCCAATTTTACGTAGGTATTATAAGGCGAAGCTGCAGTTGTCTATTTCTAAGCCGTGGAAAGCGACAGCAAATTTTTTCAAATGCCATTTTTTTTAAAAGCTTTCACCTTTTTCCTCTAAAAATATCTTATTCAAGAAGCACAAAAATCATCAATAAAATTGCAAACACTGAAATTAATAGAATCAGTTAATAGACAGTCATTAAACCTCCTATGGTGGCCTAACGTAAATAATGAAAAAACATCCATCATCATCATCAGCCTATCGCAGTCCACTGCTGGATATGTCCAGCAGTGGAATGCGATAGGCTGATGATGTGGGCCTCCCCAATTTCACGTCACCGTTTTCGATCTTTGGCTGCTCGCATCCAGCTCCTGCCAGCCATCCTGCGCAAATCGTCGCTGCACCTTGCCGGAGGGCGTCCTACACTACGCTTGCCGAGACGCGATCTGCACTCAAGAACTCGTTTAGCCAGTCGGTTCTACGGATAATATGGCCAGCCCACTGCCAGTTCAGCTTGCTAACACGGTGGGCTAAGTCGATCACTTTGGTTCTCTGCCGGATAACCTCATTTCTGATTCGATCCCGCAGAGAGACGCCGAGCATAGCCCTTTCCATAGGTCGCTGAGCGACCTTGAACTTGTGGACCAGCCGTACCGTCAGTGTCCACGTTTCGGCTCCGTACGTCATGACGGGTAGGAAGCACTGATTGAAGACTTGTCTTCAGACACTGTGGTATCGACGATGTGAAGAATATAATATAATGAAAAAACACACAGCCAGTAATACCTAGGATTATAAGCCTAAAAGCGGTTCAATAAGACCTACGTTACGACTTACAAGCAAGTGTGTTGAAAAAAGCATTACAGTTGGGAATCAGTAGACGTGAAATCTAGAGAATATGGAATCTGTAGACATAGGAATCAATCAGTAATATTGAAAATCTGTAGATATGGGAAACCGTAATGTTGGAATATTAAAGTATTGGGATTCTGTAGGTTTGTAAATCTGTAGTATTGGGAATGTGTAGACTTGTAATTCTCTAAAAGAAATCTGTACAATTGGAAAAAATTCTGCCCAAGTAGTGTATTTTTTTCGTAGGTGCGTATCAATATCTGAAAATCTGCAATCCAGAAATGCTGCGCATACAATCTTTTCGGTCAGAGGGAACCGCTTGTCGATATTCGCAATCATATTGTTAATCATAATGTCAATATGATCAGCGTGGCGCGTAATTTAAATAATTTTATTCCGTAAAATTTTTGTTGCGGCGTGAATTTTGAAAACCTCGGCGGCGGCGGCGGCGTGGGTCCCGCGGCGCGGCGGCGCCGCGCCGGCGTGGCGCTCACCTCTAGAAAGGATGACCACCTAAACGCAAATACTCGAATAGCGTCCAAAATACATGAAATATGTTATATTTAAGGAATCGTCTCCCAACTCCTAATCTCTAAGGAGTTGTACCTTTCATCATCAGCTCACCAACATGAAAGGATGACCACCTAAAGGCAAATACTCAAATAGCTTCCAAAATACACGAAATATGTTATACTTAAAGAATTATCCCCCAACTCCTAATTGCTAAGGAGTTGTACCTTCCATCATCAGATCACCAACTTAAAAAGTTCATGACTAGGCGCAAATACTTGATTAGTCTTCGAAAATAAATGAAAAATGTCATGTGTGCCTACAACATTTGAAGAGTTCCCTCGATTTCTCCAGGATTCCATCATCAGATCTGGATGATCTGATGATGGAATCCTGGAGGAGTGACAATGGGACCAACTAGAAGGTATACCCATTCAAACAAAAAAAGAATTTTTCAAATCGTTCCACGCGTCTTCGAGTAATCGGGGAACATACATAAAGAAAAAAAAAAGATTTCGACGAATTGTGAACCTCCTCCTTTTTGAAGTCGGTTAAAAAGAGAGTGTCTCTTTTATTTACACGGGAGTGCGCATCTTTTGTTCGTGTTTTTTAACCGATAGCTCGCGGTGAGACCAGTGCCTTAGGTTAGAACTGCCACCTTATTAGTAAGTCACTACTATATCAATGTAAGTACGTTAGGTTAGGTTACAATTGCGACCTTATCAGCAATTGACTGTTATGACAAAGTGGTTTAGGTTAGGATACAACTGCGACCTCAGCAAGTCAGCAGTAATTCACTGCTATGGCAAAGTGGCTTCGGTTAGGTTAGGTTAGAATTGCGACCTTGTTAGATTAAATTATGCTCAATTAGTAAGTCTACAGTAGAGTAAATTGTATTTCCATTTCAACAATTATAAAGAAAAAGAAATGTATTTTCCTTTACTGTCATGGCAAAAAACTCGACAAGAAAACGTTATGCATATCTTGCACGGGAAAGAGAGGGCTGGAAGATACTCCAACGACAAGTGAATAACTCTGTGATGATGATGATGAAGGTGACCGTCTGTTCATTATAAGAAAAAGATTTGAGAGTTCAACCCACAGTCCCTTATATTCCAGTATGTGTGTCTATTTGTCCGTCCGTGGCTAAGCTCGGCGATCGTTAAGGTGCATGCAGGCCAAAAGAGCATTCGCTGTTCTAACCCCCAACTCTACGAAATTCGATCGTTACACGAAACGAGATTCGTTGAATTCGTAGAGTGGGGGATAGAACAGCGAATGCTCTTTTGGTCTGCATGCACCTTTAGTATCAACTAGAAAGCTTAAATGTGGCATGTACATGTATATTTTTATACCACCGACATCGACAGAACGATGAAAAAAATGAAATTTTACGGTAAGTATCTATCTATAGAGGACACGTAAAATGATGATGTTTTATTTGCACTTTCACCTTATGTTATGTGGTGTCTTTAGGTATGTGACCTTGTCATCAAAAGCGGTTGTTTATGCAATATAGAAATAGATAAAAATCTCTTGAAAACTCCAAATAATTGTGCCAGGGAGACACTAAACTTATTGTTAGAATAATATTTATTTTACGTAATGTATACCGTTTTTTAGTGTGGGGATACAACAGGAACCCCTGTCTCTCTATATCTCCGTACACTGCTAACTTTAGTGATCGTTAGTAAATACCTACTAATAATATATATTTGGAATGAATGAATGAACGAATGAATTAATGAATGAATGAAAAGTTAAATAATTAAACGTAAAGTTTAATTAAATAAACGTTAGTTATGCACGTCGATAGATGCGTAATAAGTCGTTCACATTTCTTGTTAGATTTGCGGATAAGTTCGAGCATTTTTTGAAGGGGTAGTAACAAAAAAATGCTAGTAATTTGTATTTTAGTCTACTATTATTTATTGTACTGGTGAAAAAGTAACCCTGTATATCTATGTATTATTCATTATATCGTCGTTCATCACAAATAATAGCGCTTGTTGTCGGACGGTAAAATGCACACTACGCAGCGGTCTTGGGTTCAATCCCCAGCCCGAATCATTTACTTTATTTTATAAGCTTATGTATGTCATATTATATTATATTCACAAGTCCTTTACGGTGAAGGAAAACATCGTGACGAACCTCCATACATCTGCGATAAAAAACAAGGATGTATGTGAGGTCTCCAACAAGTACCTACTGGGCCAGCGTTGGCACCACGCAAAATATGCACGTTTGATGTCGAGACGCTAAAAAATGCCCTGAATACAATACAATCCAAAAATACCGACACCACAAGTCTTAATGGAGCGTACCGTTTACTAGGCCGATGTGTGTGAAAATGTCCCAGGATATTGATTTTTTTGTGTGTGACTAGACGAAAACTATGCATCATGGGCTATGATCGAAATGATCATTTTTTCACAAGGTTGATATTTAATATGCTCCTACTCGTAAACAAAGGGTAGCATTTCTTGCTGGTCACAGACCACCTCCTGTAGACTTTCATTACCTATAAGGCGACTCGCAGTCACCAGCAGTTATATTTCTCGCACTGATATACTTAGACGCGGCGCTCGTCGTGCTTGTTCAGTTGCGACTAAGTAACAGACCCGTAAATAGCGCTCGTTTTTGGCAATAAAAAAGCCGAAAAAGTGCATTTCACTGCTTTACATGGAGTGTTGTGTGAATTGGTATGCAAAGACAACAAGAAGTTCTAATTTAAAAATATAGATTAGCGGCCCATGCTGAAAAAAATATGGGTCATTTGAACCACCAGGTGACCTTTCTAGAACGATATAAGAGCATAAAATAATAAGATTCAGCACTATGCCGTCACTTGTAAGCTGTCCAACTGACTCCTGGTGAGAATTTAAAAGTACAGGTAGAGTGAGTACATTTTGGTCATATATTTTTGTACGGCATTCTTACCACCGATAGATCCATGAAAAATAATAAGAAAACGCACAGTGCCGTACAAAAATTGTGCGCCACAAAGTCTGATTTTTTTTTTATTTTCCGACTATCAACAGGGTAAATTTGGTCATTTCATTTTGTACGGCATCTGTGTCATATTATTTCAATACTGCTTCTAATCCATTATTTCGCAACGCCGTACAAAAATGATGTACCAAGGGGAAAAAATCGAGGGTTGCAATCCCTTCCTTTCCGTGGTCCAGGGGATGATTTGATACAACATGAAATAAATTTATTTTGAAAGTATTTTATGCATAGATAATATTTTTTCATATGCCGTATATTTTCGTTGGTCCAAAGGGAAAAAAAAACTGTACGAAATGTAAGGTGATTTTTTTTATACGGCATTTAGATATTTTATTTTTACTAATAGTCATAGTCTTTTCTTGATTCTAGGTTCCTAGTTAGAAACTATAAAAGTGATGACGTCATAGGTAAATAAATCTTTACATCTTAAATTTGTACGTAAGACTTGGATTTTGACAAATACATATTTATGTTTCAGAAAATAATAGATAAGTTAATTCGGACGTCGATGAAGACGTTGATTCCGATAACAACTGAGTAACTGATTCCAATACTGCATAAATTTATCTAATTTCTTAAAAAAAAAATATTATTATCATAAAATATATAGATTTTTTCTAAAAAATCATTGTTTTATTTATTGACATCATTACAATGAAACAAATCAATTATATATTATATGTATGTATCAATAACGTTTGAAGTGTATATTAAACCAAAAAGTATACATAACTGTTGATACTGGGATTTTTCATTTTCAATTCTTGGACATAATATACACAACGTTTCAATTCTGCTAGACGTCATAGTGATTTTATCATATTATCAATTGTTCTCTTCAAAAATATGTTAATACCGCACTGCATCAGATGGCCATAAAGTACCCTTAAAATTGTAGCGTGACTTTCATCAGCCTAAAATATATGGTCTGCATAAAAATGTACGGCATTATTTTTTCCTAGTTTATCTCATCATCATCATCATTTCAGCCAAAAGACGTCCGCTGCTGGACATCTAATTTATCTATGTTAATGTTATTTAAAACAAGGGATAAAATGTAAAAAATTGCTATATTTCATTAATCTATGATATTTATACTTTTACATTAATTTGCAAAATTTCAGCTTTTGTATTTCTCTATAATTCTTTTTAGAACGGTTTATTTTGAACGGCAATACTATGTAAGGATTGTGTTTTACAACATCATGTTAAAAAAGAAGTTCCCGTACAGGATCAAATGATTTTACAGCTGTAAAAATCAAGGATACGATGAAATGAAGATGATTATTGATATACATTCAAATGGACTATCATTTTTTGACAGCAATATTTTTAATAGTACTTTTGAGTGCTAGATTATGTTTTGGAACCGAAGCCGTACTTTTGTAAATCACCCCCTGGACTACGGAAAGAGAGGGGATTGCAACCCTCGATTTTTTCCCTTGTCGCATGATTTTTGTACGGCGTTGCGGAATAATGAATTAGAAGCAGTATTGAAATAGTATGACACAGATGCCGTACAAAATCAAATGGCCAAATTTACCCTGGTGAATGTCGGAAAATAAAAAAAAATCATACTTTGTGGCGCACAATTTTTGTACGCCACTGTGCGTTTCCTTATTATTTTTCATGGATCTATCGGTGGTAAGAATGCCGTACAAAAATATATGATCAAAATGTACTCACTATACCTGTACTTTTAAATTCTCACCAGGAGTCAGTTGGACAGCTTACAAGTGACGGCATAGTGCTGAATCTTATTATTTTATGCTCTTTTATCGTTCTGGATAGGTCACCTGGTGGTTCAAATGACCCATATTTTTTTCAGCATGGGCCGCTAGTCTAATAGACTGAACTACATTCCGCAGAAAAGTCATACTACATAGTACTTCTGTCCCATTTATCAAATCAAAAATGCAATGTGCTATTGCTTTCTTACGAAGCACGTGTACCATTAGTGGTGGGACAATGTTGGTTTCGTTAATTACCGTGACCACGTGCTTTGTTTAAAGTAAGTTTAACCGGGTTTACGGAATAGAGATGAAAATAAGGATTGATTTTTAGCAATGTAACATTTTACAATCTTTTTTAGATTAGATTATTCAGTAGTAAGCTGTAGTTTGTAGTTTTTTACGTAGTTAGTAGTAAGTAAACAAGTCGTTTGATTCAAATTTTTTATAGTTTATTGTGTAAGTACGTAATGTGGACAGTTTTTTTAACGCAGGTTTTTTGAGTCAGGAACGCTCATCGCCCATGTGATTCCACCGATGGGCCTGACAATGATTGATCTCGAAGGCAGTACGAGGGCACTCGGAGTTGATTTGACATCGATAAATGTTATGTTGGCTTTTTAGTATTATCTTGGTATGCAGTTGGGTTCCGTGTCATAAGATATGAAATTGATGAAATTGGACGAAGTTTGAGGGAACTCGGAATAGGTTTGAGACAATGATATCCTACGATGACTTTATAGGATGAGCAGTTAGGTCAAATACCACAAGATAGGCCTGATGATGAACTTGGAGTAAGTGCGAGGGAACTCGGAGTTGGTTTGAGATAATGATATGTTCTGTTGGCTTTTTAGGATCCTCTTGGTGAGCATGTGTCAAATATCACAAAATAGGCCTGATGATGAATTTGGAGTAAGTGCGAGGGAACTTGGAGTTGGTTAAGGATAATGATATGTTGTGTTGGCTTTTGAGGATTAGCAGTTGGGTCAAATACCACAAGATGGGTCTGGTGATGAACTTGAAGGAAGTTCGCGGGAACTCGGAGTTGGTTTCAGATAATGATATGCTATGTTGGCTTTTTAGGATTAGCAGTTGGCTCAAATACCACAAGACAGGCCTGATGATGAAGTTGGAGGAAGTGCGAGGGAACTCGAAGCTGGTTAAAATCATCATCAATATTATCGAAGCAGATGTTAAAACTAACATGAAAATGTTTATCACAATATGTAACTATTATGTAGATGACACGTGTAACAATGATAAAATGGTGTTAAAAAAGTGATATTTCTTGGACGTGAGAAAAACAATAGTTTCCTTGGGTTGCGATGTTCTGTTCCGTTAGAATTGGAGATGTGCTATAATTACTTATTCTGTGGTGAAAGTGAGTATTTTATTTATATACTAACTTAGAAATTACTAAATGTGTATTGTACAGGTTAAAGTATATATTCATTTGTTACTTAAGTACCAACTAGTTAATCTGCCATATCTGAGGCAGCCCTGTTGCGTGATTGTGCGAGTTGCGCTTGTACAAACATACCCGTACGCACACATAGGCACAGACAAATGTCAGATTTAGTTTTTGTATGCCGTATCCACCCTGTGACATAATTGTATAATTTGGCATGTAATTCAGGATAATATTTTTCCACAGCTCCATTTCGTCACAGGTTTTTTTTCTTCGTGGCATTTTTAAATCACTCGGCAATAATTATTTTGTGAAAAGAGTTATCGGTATGGTTAAATTAATCGACATCCTTTCTAATAAGCGACAATATCAAATAGCAAAATCGGCTAAGCAGGTATACCCACTAAAGTTAAGTATGAAGGGTAGGTATTAGAAATGAGAAATAAATAATGTTGATAAATTTAAACCTTATCCCCTGATCTGTGTAGGCGTCCTGAAAGGACGTCTGTCACCAATGTAATTGAAATTTGAATTTTATTTTCAAGGTTTATTTTCCAGTAGTAGGTACTTTTTTGACAGACCACAT
>JALPQI010021248.1:0-23165 GCA_025490895.1 Thaumatotibia leucotreta
ATAATATAATGTGTAAATTCGCTACCATGTAAAACCGTTATTTTGAAATATTAGTAACATAATTTGTCACAAGATGTCGTTGTTACCTTTAACAAACTGGGTAACAGAAGTTGTTTTCAATGTACTCATAACAAATGAGAATGTTTGTACAATCGACCTCGAATTCAAGTGTACAGTACTATATTGTTAATATATATATTTTATTGTGATAATAAATAACAACAGCGTTAACAAGATAAATAAATTAAAAAAAATATCTTGGGACATCTTACACAAATCGACCTAGTCCCACGGTAAGCTCAATTAAGGCTTGTGATGTGGGTACCAGGCGACGATATATATATATATATATATATGTATATAGTAGATAGATACATACAGATACTTAAATACATAGACAGCCATGACCAAGGAACAAATATTTGTGATAAATAAATACAGAAATAATGCCCTCGCCGGGATTCCAACCCGGAACCTCCAGCTTCGTAGGCAGGGTCACTACCAACTAGGCTACGGAGGCTGGCTGATAATTTCAGTAGTTTTCACAAAGCCCCATTGGGAGTCACATTGGATTTGGAGGTCACATTGTTTTGGAGGCCTGCCAGCACAAGCTGTGCGAACGTCCAGAAATCCCGGGAATGTATTGATTAATGACACAGCCCGGTTGTTATTCCGGCGACGCTTTGATCTGCGAGACCCTTGCTATTAATCTATTGGGATTCCTGTTATGTCCCATTCCGACGTTTCGGGCCTACTGTTCAACTATTGCCTATAGAAATGCGCCAACACGCTACAGGGTCAATTGGACGTAGTTTTGCGAAAGGGAACCAACCCACATTAATATTTCATTCTAAATAACACCTTAAATTCAAACCAACAAGTCAATCTTTAATTCATTCATATATTGATAGGGTATTTTAAGTATCTATTCCGAAATTTGGTTACCTGCAGTACAGGCTTTGCCTAGTGCAGGAACTAGCCGAACCATTGTTCTAAACACATACCACGAATAAATGTCGTATGTCTTATGTTTATGTCTTAATATGACATTCTTGTTGATTGGTTCCTTTTTGTGTAACTACGTCTAACTGCAATTTTTTTACATAATATCTAAAGGCCTTTGATGAAAACAAAATGTAACGACACACTTTTTGTGTTACGAAGTTACATTTTGTGTAACAACTTTTGGTACTGCATAATTTAAGTAGCATAATTTTGCATAAAACTAGCGTGACTCAGGTGACCGTAACAATGACAATAATAGACAAAAAAGTATAGTATAGTTATATACTTTATCCTGGAGGCCTATGATGGTTCGGCATTTATTTATCGAAACATATGTCACTTTCGCACTTATATATTAGACAGAATGTGACAGTAACGTCGTCGATAAAGGATAAACGGAAAAGTTGAATACTCCGCATAAATTTTAGAGTAGGGTGGACAGAAAATTACTAAATAGCAATTTTGAAAAACATGTACTTTGCTACGACAGTCTGCTCCTACGAACAAATAAAACATGGAAGCCGCACGACATACTAACTTGCCTTTCAAAAACAGTCCTAAATTTTGGTCGAAAATAGTGTCACCCCTTGTTCAATGCATCACGGTAATGAATTTGAATGTCAACCTATAAAAACTTAAGCCGCCATTTACAAATAGTTGTGATTGGTCCATCAAAGTTTTGATTGGCGATATTCAATAAACATTTGTCAAAGATGTTACGCCGAAATATGCGCGGTGTCACGAAAAGCGCTTTGTCCTGCCCATCTTGGCACAATTTAACAATATTTGTTTTTGGGGGCATTTTTCCATGTTATTATATGGTCGCAGAGACCTGCGAGACATGTGAAAAGTTTAAATTCCTGCCAACTTTTCACACTAGGCGAAGATAGGTATCCTAGGCGAAGAAACGAGACTCGACGGTATATGCCAACGCTATGTTATTTGACGGCACCACAACTCTCGACATTTTCACATAAAGCGAAAGGATTCAAAACGAAAAATTCTCGCTATTTCAATTATGAACAAAGAAATCTCCACCTTAATTGCTATGTTGAAGCTGCCCAAATAGAGGGTGTTGTGCAAACAGCCTGACAAATGTTTGTAGGTACATAACGCTACGAAAATATTTACTTTCATAGCGATACCTTTAGCCGTACCATCACGAGTTGGAAAGTAAAGGATACGTTATCGCACGTTATGATATTGGAGTGAGCACTATGGCCTGTTTTGGACACTGCTTTGGACACACTCACTGCGAGCTAGCTAGGAACTATGGGCTATAAATACGAACAAAAGAGCCACACTCCCGTGTAAATAAAAGAGACGCGACGATACTCGCCTGGCGGTGATAGCTGATACCAGGGCGAGTATCGCCGTGTTTCTTTTATTTATACGGGAGTGCGTACCTATCTTTTGTTCGTGTTTATAGCCGATAGTTCATAGCCTAGAAGCTCGCGGTGAGACAAGTGCCTTAGTAGCTCGCGGTGAGACCAGTGCCTTATGGCCTGGCCACGACATTGGTCTAAGGCGACCGGCGACGAGTGAATCCATAAGTTGGAGCGAGAGGCCGATTTCCGAACTCCCTGTCGCACGTACGGTTTTCTGCCCCGCTGGTCACCTTAGACAAATGTCGTGGCCAGGCCATTACGGATCGAGAAAAACTTAACGTTACCGATACTTGCAAAGTCATGGTACGGCTACGGGTATAACCCCTAGATGGTCCCGTTAGCACCAAGTCGGGGTCTGATGATGGGATCGTGGAGAAATCGGATGAAGTCGGTTTTTTAAATTTGGTTTTTAACTTGTACTGTTATCATTTGAGCTTATAATACTGCGACCATGTAAACCCATGGATGTCAAATGCAAGCTCAAAAATGCCCCCAAAAGGGTCATTGTCAGATTTAGGTTATCGTATTTTCGGCAGACCTACATAAAGTTAAGGCGTTCGTGTACTAATTTTACGATAAAACAGTTACTAGGTTCCCCATTCTACAACCCTACGTAATAAAATCCTAGCATAGACTTAACTTTTGACCACCGAGTGGACAACTTTTGTTTTTCCGACTGACAATGACCCAAAAACGATTGTGCAATTGTGCTGAGATGGGCAGGACATAGCGTTTCTCATTGCATCGCGTATATGTCTCAAAATCGTTAATACTAATACCTTTAGGTATTTTTGAAGCCGACCGTACTATTAGTAGTACCGTACCGAAGTAATATTTTTATATGGCGGGTTATATTTTAATGGTTTTAATATTATATTTTTTGGGAGAGGCTTATGTTCAGCAGTGGACGTCTTTCGGCTGATAGGATGATGACGATGATGTTATATTTTAATCGTATAATATAGAAATTAATAACCATGATGTGTTGAAGAAGAGGTAGCGATAAAAATGTCGGAAATATAAAATGTTTTTTTGTCAGAAATTTATGAAACTTTAGTTTTTTCTGTTATTTTGGGTTTTGAGAAAATATCTTCCGTCTATTTCAATTTACGTTTTCTCGATGACATCGCGTTCTCCTTTTATAAGTGAAAATTAGATCTAATACAACATAGCTTTAGAGTAGAAAATAAAAAGTGGATGAAATTTCATTGATTTCCGAAAGAATCCGGAAAAAACCAGCCAAGAGCGTGTCGGGCCATGCTCAATGTAGGGTTTCGTAGTTATTCAAAAACGGCTGGGCCGATTATGTTCGAAATAGTTTTAATTTAAACTACTTATTCTTTATGCCCAATATTCATGATTGTTTTCATATTTTTTGGACCCACGGATTTTTTAGTTTTTATTCAATTTTTTTAACGACGGACAGACATGGCGAAACTATAAGGGAAAAGAAACTGGATTTTTCAACTCTCTTCTGGCTTTATAGGTAGCCTTGTGAAAAGGGACCTTGCAATCTTATGCCATGAAAGGTGGAAAAGTTTACATTATGTATCCGATAGGTACATAAATATCCTTGACTGTATTGTTATATATACAGGATGTTTGTTGGGGCTGAAACTGCAAGTCAGCCATCGGCAATGATTAATTTGCCCTGAATTTCGTAGCCGTATTTCCGTTGCTCTGCTAACAGTGGAAAACAAGCGTAAACGCCTGATGGTGAGCAAACACACATCACATCATTAGCCTGTATCAGTCCACAGCTGGACATAGACTTCTTCTATTCTACAGTGTATTAACATGATACTATTTATTGAAACCAAAGAATGCGATGCAGATTTTTAGCTAAACCAAACACTATTCGATCCAAAATGGTAATTTTAAAAGTAATTAACTTTGTAAGAAAAGTTAATTAAAAAGCAATGTACTTCAAAATGAATGTTTAATTTGCACTTGAAAATGACCGATAGAATTACTAAATTTTAAAAATAACATAGTCTTCTTTCAGCAAAATACACTATCTACGATATTTAACGTAATTCCCCTTCATGTCCCATAACTTTGGGACGTCCTGTATGTGTATACTCGTAATGAATTTAGGCAGAAGTATACAGGAGTAGGTACTTAGGGACTCCAAACACACTAAAGAAGGCATTTAGCAAGCTGATACAGACGCTGAGTTTCGTGGAGGAGCTTGGATGTTTGGAATAGGACTACCTCCACAGAATTAGATTTGGATAGAAGAAACAAGTTCATTCATTTGTATGGCGGCCGAGCGTGTCAGATTTTGTACTGAAGTTGTTACTTGCCTATGATTTTAAATATGTCACAGGCCCTTGAGTATTAATATTTTTTTGTGTTGTTGCAATTAATATTACTTAAGGAGGCATTATTAATGTTTTTGTTCACTTCAACTTACAAAATTTGACACCCGAAAGCTGCAAGCTGCGATTAAAGACTGACAACTCAGTAGATTTTACAGAGTTCATTTGACACGTTAAGTAGATACGTTTGCTTGATCTATAGTATATATGCCATCTGTGACTACCTCGCTATCACGCGCAGAAGGCACAACGGATGTCGAGTTGCGGAAAAGCCCAGTTTAACTAACTACCTAACTAAAGTTACGCCATCAATACAATTAACTCACGAGGGCAGCTCATGGTAAGGACAGTCCAGTGCAAAAATACCGAAATAATTGTAGGTACCGACATAATCCTCTTCTAAATATGTTATGACTTATCACTAGGGGTCGGAACTATGGGTGCAAAACCTTAACAAGACTTCTCAAGTGGACTTGACATAGCACATACATCCATAAAATATACATATCTACACACCCACACATTGTAAGATTCCGAGATAGGGATTAAAATTGGATACAGATTTTTCAATAATATTCGTATCTTTCTTGGTTACAGTATTCCCAAGCGTCAATTTTAAAGTTTTGCACCCATAGTTCCGAGCCCTACTTATCACGTTCTTATTTCATAGTATTAAAGTGCACTGGGACATATTTTTGAACATTTTATATACACTTTATTTTGCCTTTGACTGTACACCGGTGCTTGTAACGTCTGCCGACTCCTTGTAATTCACTCAGACCCGCGGGAGCTGATAAGATTGCCGCTGTAATGTCATTTTAACAATATCATTTTGAAGTCTACGCGAAATATTGGTGTCTATTAGATTACGGAGAGAGCTTTTATTGTTGTTGCCTTCAAATCATTCGAAGCTAAGCCATTTTTAATAGTACATTGTGTATTAAGGGCGGTAAATAAGAATTTGTGAACGAGTGTGAAAGCCTTTACTTCACACGAGTTCATTATTTTTGTACCGCCCGTGGCACACACAATATTTTTCATCACACATGTGAGGCAAAAAAAGTAAATAAAATAATATATTTTCACAAAACTACTCTAAAATGGTCTCAATCACGAATGGAATCTCGGCGCGGCGCGCGCCGCGCTAGTGCGACGTAATGTTGTATGAAAATCCTTGACAGGCCTAGGGTGTAATGATACATCAAATGCGCGCATTGGCGCACTTACCGAACAGGTGTGATGAAAAATATCAAAGGGTTCTTATATTTAATTTTAAAGCTTGATTAAATCTTTATATATACCATTTGTCAGTAATTTCCAAAAAATGGAAACAACCTAAATACATTGGATTATTCCATAATCACGCACTTTTAGAACACAATCTTGGTTTTGGTGAACTTAAAACCTCAATCCTTGAGTTCACAAACATTTTTAGTAAAAATTATTGATATCTTGACTAGTAGTATTAACCTAAAAAATATATCTGAGAACAAGTTTCACGATATGTCAAAGACGTGAAATGCTATGGAAAGTCATTCGGTCATTTGTTTAATTTATTTTTGGATTCTACTGACTGTTTGTATAAATAATAAGAACATTTTCTACTCATGCAGTTACCTACCTAATCATTACTCAAATTTTACGTCAACAAAATTACCTAAATAATCAAATATACAATTCACAACTCCCAAACTTAGTATCTAAAAAGAAATCCCGTTTGCCTGGAGATACATTTCTTTCTCCAAAAAGTTCTCAACGATCTTCAATTAATTAATAATTCCGTCATTCACAGATTCCCATTCTCCTAAAATCCAAGCAAAGCATTCATCATATTTGAGCGGCCATCTTGTACAAGCACGCTCGTAGACAAAATGGCGCGTATTTAATTAAAGCGGTGAACTGTCAACGTTTTAATTTAGTAGCGTGTTCTGGGCCCTTGTTATCGTTAAATAAATAACGGAGGATTCTGTTCATATGAGGTTTTAATGTTCCAGGATCGTACAGCCTATTTAAGTAGATATCCTTAAACGTATTGCGAAGACCGAGTGGCCGTAGGGTGCAGGCATCAGCCGCGAAAGCTGAGCACGTGGATTCGATCCCCACCTCGGACGTTGGTGATCTTGGTCGTTTTTTCTTTGGTATATGACATCCAATATTTATAATAGATATCTTTAGTTGTCTTGTTTAAGACTAGTCAACAACTTCCGAACCTCCCAATCAATCCCAATACACGTTTTTGCTCCAATACTACCATGTTTGTCTAAATACCAAAGATATAGGTAATTTCACCAGAGTTGAGGTGAACGATTACACACTCACACATCTAAATAGAGTAGGTAAATACTAACTGCAAAAAATGTAGCGAATGTATGAATGATTTAATGTAACATGCGTCAAAATATTGAAGCAAATCCCTCGAACAATCTTTTTGGTCAAACTTAGAGTTGCGGGTAGGTTTGCTATCATTACGAAAAAAGAACACTAATTTCAATTTCCCCTTGTTGATGTGTGTGTGACCTCAGCTCTCGTGGAACTACCTATACTTAATGTTAATACCATATTTTAGTCAAAAGTTAAGATTTCGTCTGATGGGCTCTCTTTATTTTTTATTAAAGAAATAGCAGTTCATGACAGAAAACGTGCACTAAAAGTTGTTAGAAAGTTTATTAACTAGGTGGGTGAATCAATTTTATCATTTACTTGGTATCTCGGGGGCTACCATGACGTACTGATGCGATTCAGTTTAGGTTCAGGGAAAGGGACAGTGATATACGACTCGTATAGCCTTGTTCCTTTCTCTTGGCCTAAACTGAACCGCATTAGTACGTCATGGGGGTCCCTGATCCTAGTGTAAATTTGGATCGATCAGGCTGATGCAACGGCGACGGAAATTACAAAAACCATGCGTGGCTTGTCGCCAGTTCGCCACCAATACGAAACTACACCAAGCAGATCATGCATTGAAATGGGACTAATTATATGTATAAGGTGACCTCGGAGACATGATTTTTTTTTACTCCACTGACAACTAGCAACTAAAGGCCATGGGTCTCGTTAAAAACAGCATATCATAGCATGCAGCAACAAGTTAAAATGCCTATGATAATTGAATAGGGGTATCAACTTTTTTCTGTCTATAATTGCCATAGTTACGGTCACCTGAGTCACGCTGGTTTTATACAATTTTTTGTACTTATTATGAAAGTATGCGTACATTTTACTGGTAATAATAAGCCCTTTCTTTTATGGGTCGCCTACAAACATGGACTACTTGCATTTTTGCATAATTTAAGTAGCATAATTTTGTATATAACCAGCGTGACTAAGGTCACCGTAACCATGACAATAATAGAGAGACAAAAGTTGATTTCAAGCATCTGTCTTTATCACTTCAGTTACTTTTTAATTAGAGTAACAGAGACAGATATTCCAGAAATTGACAGATGATCGCAGTAGGCCTACTGAATTAAGCAGACATCGTACGATTTCCAGCATTTTTGGTGCAGTGTAGTTCAAGGGATGTGCAGTAAATTATTCGAAAGGAGATAGCGAGTTAAGGTTCATCTTTGTGTTACAACTTGTTATGACACGTTACAGCTAAAAATTGACCCCTGGATTCCTTTAACTTAACTACATTTCACCGAAAACCCTTGAAGTTTAGTTAAGGAATCCAAGGGTCAGTTTAAGTTGAAACGAGTAATAACACGTTGTAAGACAATAACGAAGCTTAACTCACTATATCCTTATAAATAACTTACACCATATCCCTTTATTGAACTACGTTGCACCAAAAATGCTGAAAATCGTACGATCCCTGATTATAAGCGTAACAAATATTTATCATGAATCAAAAAGTTATACCATCTATTTCTTAAATTCTTCTTTCTCTGAATGAAAGGCCTACTGTGCCTTTCGGAAATAGTCAATTTCAAGCATCTGTCTTACTCTAAGTAAGGTATCATCAGTGAAACAGATACAGATATTCGAAATCTTAAGGTGCATTGAGACCAAAAGAGCATTCGCTGTTCTAACCCCCGCTCTACGTAATCAAGCAATCACGTTTTGTGTAGCGATCGAATTTCGTAGAGTGGGACTGGTGGCAGGTTAGAATAGCGAATGTTCGCTTGGTCTGAATGCACCTTTAGGCTTTCGACCTTTTGAACGCCGAGAAATTATAAACGTATCATGTGATGTACCTACCACGCCAGCAGCACCTAAGAGTGGTCATGGGGAACGCTGCCAAAACAATTGTTGTGTAGATACATAAAGTATACAGTGTGTTACCATGACCCGGGCTTTTACGGAAATGGGTAATAATACGAATTACTGGCAATTATTATGTAGTATTAAGAGTTGACAAATATTTAAATTAAATGAAAAAATAATTTTATTTTCTTCAAACGATCAATGTAACGCGTGTCCTGGATCGCGTTTTTTAAAGTTAAAATCTACAATTTTGCTGTTTGCTTCTCTTTCTAGCCAATACGTGCGTGCGTTATAGAGGCAAACAGCGAGATTGTAAATTGTAACTTTATAAAACGCGACCCTGCTTAGTTGTCAAACGCAGCGAGTGGCTGCGGACTGTCATTGTCAAGCGAATTAACGATACATTTTGAAGTACATTGCTTCTCCTAAACTTTTATTAGGAAACTAAGACGTTTAAAATGAAATATTTAATCAAACAAAGTTCATGGTTTGGCTAAAAATCTGCATCTCAATCCTCGGTTTCAATAAAAGCCTGCATGATGTTAACACACTGTATTAGTCGAGATACTAGCGTGTAGGCAATATTTTGACGCAGAAGGGAAGGCGTTCAAAATAGTACATTACGATACAAGTGCGAAAAATCAAGTTCAAAACGAGTGTCCATTAATTAAAACACGACCGAAGGGAGTGTATTAAATCTATACGAGTTATGAACTTGCTTTTCGCATGTGTATCGTACGACGTTATTCAGTACAGATGGCCTTCTGAAGTTTCAGCCTGACAAAAAATTAACCACTTCTCGCACTAGCGCGTAAAAGGGTGTTTCTATGCGATTTTTTTTACGCGTTTTTATTGTTCATTACCATCACCACTTTATTTTCCGTTCTATGAAAGCAAACGAGACTATTATGCCAGAATAACAGACAAACATGCGTCTGCTACAAGATAACCGAAAATGACTCCACTATTTTGACGCAGTTCGTCAATAATAGGCTACTTGACTCATATCAAATTTAGTGCAAAAAATTATTATTTTCTGTAGTATTTATTGAAAAGATCAATATTTTTCGATTACGGTGTATTAAAAGTGTTGGATGGGTACATATTTTTTTATTGAAAAATTTGTTTTATTTTTTTTAATTTCGTACTCTGAAAACGGTGTCGACCATGATGTGACGTCATAGGATCTTAAACTAACTTCATGTCGAATCTTATACGAGTGAAATTCGCCATGGACATGTAGGGATGTAGCTTTGCTGTGACATTGACATAACATAAGTGACATGTCAAATGTTTGTTTTCGGTTTGAGTGACGTCACACGACAGATAATCTAAGCATTAACATGGCTGGTATCGTTTTCGCGCGGTAACGAAAGTTTAAATTTTAAATTATAATTTTGCGGTTTTCTAGGTCGTGAAAAAATATATTTATATTTTTTTTCCGTTAACCTGATATTGATTAATAATATAAGACAAACTTTAAAAATGGGTCAAGTAGCCTATTTGGGAATGGTAATGACTTGATTGGTGCAACAGAATAATCGCATAGAACTACCAAAAAAGCACCATCTGTACTGAAAAGTTAATTAAAATTGGCGTGCATGCAATGTACAAGGCAAATATGAAAGGAAGGAAGTAAATAGGAAGTGAAAAGTGCTAGTTATAAGGCAATCACTCACCAAAGTTTGAGCAGCTGTCTGGTGCTGTAAAAACAGGCCCAAGTCAGTATAGCCAGTACAGAAGGGACTTAAAAAGACGTCGGCCCGTTTGTGCGATTAACGCAGCGACAATCGCATTGCAGACGCACTTTGCATGACAAATTTATGCTTAGATTTTTTACAGTCGCGACAATCGCACGTGCGATTATCGCAATCGCATCTGCGTTTGTCGCACGACTAACGCACAGACGGACCGACACCTTAACATTAGTCAAAGCACAGAGTGAATACCTTTCATGATATGAAACGCACAGAGAGCTAGACAAGCCTAGGCTATATACTAACAGCATTATACTGACATTTATAATACAGATGTAGTGTCATATTGCTGTCGCAATTAACTTCAGTGTCGATTGTACTGAAGCGAATTGAGACAATAAGATAAATTTCGACATTTCCCTTAAAATATGAAGGAAAATATAGTACAGTCAAAGACAAAATAATGTGTACACATAAACGTTCAAAAATATGTCCCAGTGCTCTATAATTCTGTGTAAAAAGAACGTCGTGACATATTTATGAGCGATACTTATTTTTGCACTTGACTGTACCTACACTACATTTGTATTTGGGTAGATCATCTATTTCTTATTGTAATTCTGTCCCGTCACCCAGGAGACAAAATTGGAGTTTGCCAGCAACACGCTCTACAGACAGGTGCCCCATCCCTTTAGCACCCTTTAGTAGCCAAAGTTTCGTAAGCGGCTTCGAAATGGGAATAAAATCCCTGGCTTCAAATCGGGACTTAAATAAACAATTTGTAACCACCAGTCAGGACCATATTTCCCATTTGGAAGCCAGCTACCAAATCTGGCTACCAAACGGTACTAAAGGGAGCCATCCTAGAAAGGCCACGTGACTGTCAGAAAAATCTAAGTTTTGGGAATATTTATGCTTAATATTTTCTTCGGTTACCGTGAGGATTACAAATAAAATAAAACTATGAAAACGGATAAACACGCGTATATTAACTAACTTTAACTTCATCCCGACGTTTCGTTTTCGTGGTCGGCGGGCGACTGACAATGGAGGATTTTTTTCTGTAAAGTATTCGAATTGTATGTAAGTGGAATAATATTAATTTCTGTAGATACTTATAAAATTTTGCATGATACCTGTATGTTTACTAGCAAAATAAACTTTTGTTTTTTTTTTAAGCGTCGGGATGAAGTTAAAGTTGATTAATATACGTGAGTTTATCCGTTTTCATAGTTTTATTTAATATTTATGCTATTCAATCGTGGTTTTAGGAGTGACCCAGAACGGTAACCATAGCAACGAATGACAAGAAAGAGGTGATCGACCCATCCCATCTAGCCGACTATCGCGAATTTCTAAATCCGCAAATTTCGAGGATTTGTCTCTGTAACTCTAATGACGCCTTCGTTTGAGTGACAAAGACCACTCCCCAAGATTTCAAAACTCGCGGCAGATAAAGTCTTGACCTCTCACTATTCACAAATTTATATTATATTAGATACACTTATTACTTGTACATATAATATAACATTCACCACCTACCTAAAAGTATTTTTAGGTTATATACCATAACATAAAAATACTTATTACATGTGTAACATAACCTAAAAATACTTTTATCTACATCCATATCATAAGTTGTCTACAATATGTTTAGCGGCGGTAAGCAAATAGCCTACTTTAAGAAATCTGTATCTGTGGGTGTATCATAATTTTTACTTTACGATATCGGCAATCGATATCTCAATCACACTTAAATTTCGAACACTCTGTTAAAAAGAAAAAACATACTTTAATTTCGATTATCGAATTAATCGATTTGTAATTTCATTCACATTAAAATTCATATTCCATACATTCTTCTAAATCTCGAATACTGAGAATCGATTTGAGAATCGATATCGACTCAAGACCTTACCTGGTTTATGAATAAAAAAAAACTAATGTCAGTTTAGTCATTTGTTTTGTTTGAATTGTTTCAAACATCCAACTTTTTTGGACTGTTGACTTGAAAGTTAAATTTTATCGAGTTTGTTGGGAAATATTTACACTGAAAAATTATTTATGACGACGAAGACAGTGATGTTGAAATGTGTGAAACACCACCAGAAATCCGGGACGCCGCTACAACCGTGACCAATAATTTGCTGCCACAAAAATAAACATATTGTAGAAAACTTATTATATGCATGTAGATAAAGTTATGTATGTACACTCGTGTTATCCTATTATGAAACTCGCCTTCGGCTCGTTTCATAAAACAACACTCGTGTTTTAATGCCTAATTATGAACAGTTGCATACATAACTTTATCTCTCATTATGAAGCAGTCGCATAAAATACTATTAGGTTGGTGGTGATGTACACTTGTACAGATTCATGTATTATCCAGTACTCATTACCTTGGCAACTATACTCTGTTTGGTTTGGTGTTTAAAAAAAGGTAAACAATCTAGCAGTATCTTTTTATTGAAAACTAAGAGTAGGAAATAAGTTTTAGCAAATATACATAATATAACAAGGAAATACAGTGATTTACATTCATTTTTTTTGATTCATCATTAAGTACCTAGTTTGGATTTTTAAATGCATTTCTCAAAAAAAGATACTGCAAGATTGCTTACCTTTTTTTAAATACCTAACAAAACAGAGTATAACCGCGGTTTGATTATACACTTGTACAGATTCATGTATTATCCAGTACTCGTTACCTTGGCAACTAAGAGTAACCGCATATTTTTAATTCATAAAAGTCAACTAAATTATGTTCATAATTTAAAACGAAAACCGCAATGTTGCTTTATAACCATTTTTGTTAAATAAAAAGAGACACTTCGTTGTTTTACTCGAATTGCTGCTAAATTTATAAGGCAATTAGGAGCGACCGTTTTAAATTTGGACCATTTTGCAGCGGCTTGTGAAAACAAGTTATTAGCAAGAAATGTGTAGGTACTTTTCACTACTCCAAACGGCAAAAAAACATTTACTCCGACCTGTAATATGGAGCTGGCCTTGGATTTGATAGTACCATGGATGCTTTTTATTACCTTCTTCCCCTTTTTTGGTTATTAGTTCTATTATAAAAGTCAGACGAAATTATTGTAAACAAAAAATGCGAAAAGTCCTTTTTTTTGTTGTGGGGCATTATTTTTTTGTAGCCGGTTGAAATCGCAACATTATTTACTTATATTATATATTTGTGAGTCTATATTTTGAAGTAGTCTGATAGTCACTACAAATCAAAAGATAAATACAGGATGGAAATTCTTTTTGGGTCAGTGAGGGCTACCAGATCCAGAGTAGCTACGCGAAAATGGTCTTAGAATCTCAATCTCATCTCAATTTTGAATGAAAGAAGATTCTTCTTCTCATCTTCGTATAATGTACTTATCTTCGTATGCCGCAATTATCTTCGTATACCGTAAATTCAAATTCAAATTCTTTAATGTTGTAAAACACATGTCAAGAAATAATAAATACAAAATTAAATTACAATAATAAAAAAATAAAAAAAAAACATAATTTTAAATACACAATTATAGCCCCATAAAATAAAACCCATAGCAGCTAAACATAATCATTCATCAAATACAAATTGCAAACATTCACACCATTAAATTAACTAAATATTATTACCTACATGTCATAAAATTTACAATAAAAAATAAAATAATAATAACAATAAACCAAATTTAAAAAAAAAAAAACAAAATTATACACATTCCAATCATATAAAATAAATCACATAATAGCACAAAATAATTATACATTACATCAAATAAATTAACTAATATTATTACCTATTATAACTATTATTATTACATGTCATAAAATTCCTTTATACTATAAAAGGCCTTGGAAACAAGAAACCCCTTTAACTTGTTGACGAACTGCTCATATGAAGGAGCCTCTTTGATCTCCGGGCTCAACCTATTAAATATTTTTACCCCAACTACCCACAACGAGTTCGACGTGCGCGCTAAACGAGCAGGCACAGGATTGAAAACGCGCCATGTCTTCCTCTGGTCCGGGCGTCGCATGCGGAAATCATCCTTGTGCCTCCACATATACTTTCCAACCTCGAGGATATAGAGGCTTGGCACTGTGAGTATTTTAAATTTCTTAAACGACTCCCTCGCCGGGGAAAATGGTGGCAGTCCAGCCAGTAGCCGAACAGCTCTCTTCTGCATCACAAAGACCCTGTCCCTTTCAGCAGCCAATCCCCATAGGTCAATACCATAGACTATTATGGAATTGACATATGCATAGTACGCCATTCGGATATTCTCCTGCGAAAGGGCAGGGGCAAGTCGAGACAATGCAAAAGATGCTCGCGCTAGCCTGGCCGAAAGCAACTCAATGTGCCTGTCCCATTTTAAGCCCGCATCGAACTGGAAACCTAAGAACCGCGTGTCACTGACTTGGGGGAGTTCCACACCATCAACAATTATGTTAAGAGGCATCGGGTACTGCCCCCTCAACCAAAAATGCATCAATAGAGTTTTACTTAGGTTGACCATAAAACCATTTACACTAAACCACTCGGTCAACTTTTCGAGGGCAACTTTAGTATTTCCCCTCAAATCAGAGAAAGTATCCCCATGCACAATCGCACAGCCATCATCCGCGAACATTACAAAGTCACCTTCTGGAAAGACGCTGATAAGGTCATTTACCATGACGAGGAACAAAAAATTACCAAGCGCTGAACCCTGAGGCACAGAACAGTCTTGCAAAATCTTTGGTCCAGACCTGGTAGCACCCCCATCAATAGAAACTACCTGCACTCTGTTCTCCAGAAACGACTTCAGAAAAGTCAGGAGGCTACCATCAACTCCATATTGTTCCAGTTTAATTGCCAGGAGCTTGTGATCGACACAGTCAAACGCGCGTGAGAGGTCACAAAAAACAGCCGCCACATGTTTACCCTGATCAAGATATTGCAGAACACGATGATGGACTGCACGAGCAGCATCCACGGTCGACCTACCCCGACGATACGCATACTGGTGTTCATGTAGTAAACCGTTTTCCTCAAAATAATCGAGCAGCCTACTACATAACCCAAATTCCACCACCTTCGATAAGGATGGAACTAGAGATATCGGACGGTAATTTTTAATATCTTCCTTAGACCCCTTACCTTTATAAATGGGACTCACTTTGACCATTTTTAATGCACTCGGATATGTACCTAGAATTGCACATTGGTTAAGAAGTGCACAAAAAACTTCAAAAACATTGTCCGGAAGCCTTTTTAAAATATCAGCTGACATGTCATAGAAATCAGTAGACTGCTTAGATTTAATTGCCCTTAACGATTGCTTCATTTCCGTCAAAGTAAATAAAGTTAAACCTAATCTACTCTTAATCGACATAGTAACCCTATTCAAATAGAACAATGCCCTGACTACATCAATTTGACTCTCCGCAGAACTGTTCAAACCAACAAAAAAGTCATTAATTTGATCAGACAGTACCCTTTGCCCTGTACTAGAACCGGTTCTGGTAAGCATTAGTATTTCAATAGGATTAGGCTTACTATGAATATTACAAGTTTCGGTTTTTATAATACGCCACATCGTTTTATTAATATTTTCAGAACACCCAATTTGCCTATTTACAAAATTACACCTTTTTTCACTCTTTAATCTGTCAAGTACAACCTTATATTTATTAACAAACTCAATTAAATTATCATTATCTGGGTAAATGTCTAGCAAATTAGTGATGTCATCATAAAAATCCATTTTTAACCGTATCTCCTCATCCACCCACATGTCATTTTTATTAGAAATTTGAGGGTATTTTCTCAACGGAAAGTGCAAGTCGAAAGTATTCTTAATTACCATTACCAGTTTACTTATTTTTTCACAGGGTCTAATATCCGAGCCGACCAAATAATTGAACGATCGATTAGATAGGTCCTCTACAAAACTATATATCTTTTGTTGAGATATACTTCTCCTTATCAACGGTGGCTTGTAAACGTTTTGTCGGGATATATGTAACTTAAATAACTGGGCATCATGATCGCTGAGGCGACTTCTTATGAGCAGTATGTCCCAGGTACCTCTACTACAGTTGGAGTATACGTGATCAATACAAGACCCCGTTGACTCGGTTGTTCTAGTTGGCAAGCAATGCATCGGGCTTAAATTGTATTGTGCCATTAGGTCAATTAATTTTCTCTTCTGAACACTATTCTTAAGTAGGTCAACGTTAAAGTCACCCATAATAACAACCGAATATTCAAGGCCAAACATTTGGAATAAACAGTGCAACAATTTTTCCATAATTTCAATACAATTATTAAAACGCCTTATATCTGATGTGTAGAGGCAAATAACTACCGTTTTACTCTCATACAATTCTACACCACATATTTCAATGTCCATTTCAATAGACAATTCCGATACCAATAATATTTCCTTACATTTTATGTTATTGGAGACGTAAATGCATACGCCCCCATTTTCTCTGCTTGTCCTACAAAAACTAGCCGCTAAATAGTAATTGATGATATGAATATGACACAATTCATAGTCTTTCATCCAGTGTTCAGACAAACAAATAACCTCAGGATTGCCATGTACTTGTATGCAACTTTCTAATGCAGAGACCTTGTTACATAATCTTCTAATATTTTGATGCCAAAAATTCAGTGATTTCCTTTCGATAACATTATTAAATAGAAAATTATGGCAACCTATGTTCGAAACAACATTTTTAGTATCACTAACGAAAAAATATTTCATCCGTTTGGGTACTTACAGTTGTTTTTTTAACTATACTAGCGTATGTGACAAGGGGCACGGGGGAAGCATTGTTCCTAGGTGAATTTATATACCCAAATTGTCTAATTGCATCTATTATTTGAACTGCTATTGTATCAGCTGACTTATAAGTGGTCCATACACCAAGCCCCTTCGCAGGGATGAATTTTGAGTAACTAAATTGGGAAGTATGGAACTTCATTTCATAATTAAGTTTCACAGTGTTTAAGCTCGCATTATGTGATACACCTGATATTATAACATTTGTATTTGACAACTCTGAGATATGATACCCAAACTGATTCAAAAAAAGTGTAGGGTTTGTTTCATTCGTACCACAAACAAAAATTACAAAGTCCATCTTAGTGAAAGACTTGCACATAGTAAATACAGGCTCAACTAAGTTCATAAATTTTGCACCCGGCTTAAACCATGTAAACAAATCATAATCTTCACATAACCGGTATAGCCGCTTCCCGACGCCCCGGCCCTGGTCATCGCTTATCAGTAGTACACGATTACGCCGGGCGGTAGGTTGTAGTGCGCGTGCGCCCCTGTCGGGGGTACATTCTAATTCACGCGGTGACGAGTCCGAAATTAAATGTTCTGCAGGCTTATTCAAATCATTATTTTGTATGTCCGGAGTAGTAAATGCCGGACCAGGAGTGTTACACAATAGGGATGGCGTTCCTAATGCATTACTGTGTTGACGGCGAACGGGTGATGACGGTGGCATCAGTGATGATAACCTAACAGGAGTCGACCCCGAAAACAGTTCACTTACAGATCGACCCTCACTCAGAACATTCAAATCCTCATCACAGTGACTAGTCACTACTAGTAGTGTCTTTGCGTGGTGTGTGTCTTGGAGAATATTGATCAAAGGTAACATTTTTATATATTTGCACAGTTTTCTGACTGACACTCAAATCCTTCTTTAGCTCGGCATTTTCCTGTTTTAATTGTTCGATTTCCATCTGCGCACCATCTAGTTCCAACGTTAACTGCTCCAGTTTTAGGTTTGCGAGCGTTAATTGATTCAAGATGTCATCCATACACACACTCGAATTTTGCGCATTACCATACGACGAGTCAGCACCAGTGCTTATAAATGCATTATTATCGGAGACACTTTCATCCAGAGGGTTCCGATTTTCTATGTTTTGTGACATATTTACCCCGTTGAGACCGGTATAAAAACAACAATTTTAAACGAGATGACCGTTAGTCGTTAAATATTTTTAATGTCTTAAAACACTATTACACAGACTGTTTATAGTATATATAATAATCCCTTTCGTACACAGCACTCACAGTTTTGTTTTTATTCACATTACACTCGATTTTACTTTAAATAGCGTTGAAAATATGACAAATAGTATCAGCTGATTTAAATCAGATGTTTACGCCAGTAGTGTTGCCAGCGCACCGTACCTACTTATATTCGTATACCGTACTTATCTTCATATACCGTACTTATATTCATATACCAGGATGTTATAATGACGATCCATTACTTTTTCATAAGAACCTTAAATATAAGGGTCGCAAAAAAAATTACATAGTCAAAGCCTTCATCAAAACATAAATCGATTACTTACGTCAATTATGATATTATAGTCTGTCAAATAACTTTTGGAAGTAGAAATTTGGCAAACAAATCTAAAAAAAATAGGTGCGTAATGCGTATTGTTGATCGCTCATAGAGAAATAGAGTTTGTCACCTTTTATCACTGCCAAGTTACACAAAATTTTACTTCGTTACAGAAAAATTATGAGTTATGATTTTGACGTTACCTATCTAAAGCTTAGCACGTACTGCGGTTTTTTTCTTGCGGTTGCAGTCTGGCCAAAAACGCCGAACCGCGGACGAACATGCACTGCGGTTGCGTTTCCGCGGTATTCGCGTTCAGTATTACAATGTATTTCCTCAGAGCAGTATGTGTTTTATTTTAAGAAGTAAAAAAAATAGAAAACGTCTACGCCAACATAAGTACTGGGTTCATCCTCCAACGGATCAAAAATATATGAAGGGATATTTTTGTACAGTGATGCACGAAACAACAAAGACATGTTTTTAACTACTACATTGTCGACATAATGTCAATTAGTAGTTTTGATAAATTATTGCGAATGGTTGGCCCACATCTACAATGACTCCGACAACATAATGCAGCGCACAACACACACCTCACTGCGACGAACTGATGAAAAAACCGCTTTTTACGAACCGCAGTGGGGGCGCTGCCATACATGAAGTATGGGATACATAAAAACGAGCGGTTGCAAACCGCGAATCAAAATGTAGCAAGTCGCGTTTTTAAAATCAGTTACTGAAATAAATCGCAAGTGCGTGCGCTTATAAAGAATGCCGTGCGTTACATTTTTTGCGGTTTACATTTTTAGCGGAACAGCTTTTTAAAAACTGCAGTGCGTGCTAAGCCTAAGTTTTGTTTTCATTAAAGACATTTTTTTTGCAATTAACCATAACCACTAAATGTCTGTAAGCAGTAATTATCGTATATGTATTAATAAAATGTAAGGATTATTCTTCACACCAAATAAAAGAAATCTACCGCTATATCGTCCAAATAGGACTTAAGTAGGTAGGTACCATACAAAACATTTAAGAAATAGTATTTTCGTTAATTAGAGATACAGACAAGTGCAAAAATATGTATCGAAAGAATCCTGTTATAAATATATTAGACGTTCTTATTATTATTACGCAGAAATTAAAATACCGGGTCATATTTTTCAGTATTTTTATTGTATAAATCTTATTTTGCCTTTGACTGTACAGAGGGATATGATATGAAATACAATTTTTGTAATATTAATACAGGACCTAATATCAAATGAAGGGGTTTGCTATCAGGAATACGACAAAAACAATGTTTTTAGTTTTTAAACTATGGCATTCAGGTCGGACTGCAGCTTAGCAACAAGAGGTACTCTTCCTTCTGCTTGAGCTACCCGATCTTCTACATCCGACAAACGAGGCTCGAACTCATCTAATCTAGTGTCAATCCTGTTTATGCTGTCCTTGCATGACTGCAGGTCCGCCCTTAACGAACCAAAATCGGCTCGAAAGGCCTTAATTTCTTCTAAAACGGAACCAAACCCTTCCTTCAATCGAATAAGAACGGTGGAGTCACCAGAACTGACAGTGACAGGGGTAATTGCAGATTCACGGAGTGGTTTAGTAGTAGTAGTAGTAATAGTATATTTGCTTCGGTAGGTGTGGATTTTTTACCACGGCATGGAACGCACCGCCAACTTGCCTTTTTCTCGCTCGTCATCCTACGGTATGTAGTCTCGAGTATACCAGCACAATCAAAATGAAGATTTCCTTCACAAGTGTTGCAAAACACAGAGTCTATAACCTCCAAATGGCACTTAGAACAAATCATGTTCAATTAATAATACTCGGCACTTCAGGCGAAAACAACACTAATGTCTATGTTATTTAGGCTTATTGTCATACGTTCGAAACACGATCTTACGGCGTAAACAAAATAGTGACACGGTAGGACAAAGAGAACTGCCGATCGGAACGAGCGAACGATGCGAACTGATCTGATGAAATGTGTTATACGAGAAATGATGATGATTATTTCTCGTATAACACATTTCATTTCATAATACTAGTATACAATTATATTGCATATTATTATAGTCAAAGTCAAATAATTCTTTATTCAAATTGGAATAGCAACAAACTCTTTTGAATCGTCTAGTTATTAAAACTACTTCCGGTTCTAACCCTACACCGCTGACCCAAGAAGAACCGGTAAGAAACTTGGCGGGAATTATTTTTTCAAACAATCATGGTACATCTTACAACTAACATGCATTAAAAAAAAACATAAAATTGATTTTAAATAAATTGAAACATAATAATAATAACAAGAGATGTAAAGTCTCTAAAAAGTCAGAACATTTATAAGTAATAATTTATACAGAAGTAAAGGTTTCTCTCCGAATAGGTATATAATAATAACATTATATATTGCACGTTTGGAGATGTACAAGATCTCCAAGCGTAAATTATCGTAATTGAATGTCATGAATATTGCATGATATTCGTATATTGCATGATATTCGGGTTTCAATATAGTATTTTAATTCTCGTGTCAGTTAAGTATTGTAACCGGTTAGCCCGAACATTCTCGTCGAGCGTATAGAACCACACGGGCGGAAACGGCGGCTTTGCATACAAATTGCATGTCCGATGCAGCCTGACCTTACAAGTGCTGTACAATTTATCAACTGCACACAGGGTGAGTCGGAATCGGGGTCAGAATGGGATATTCGAAGGTAAACGGTGTTTGACTTGGGTGGAACGAATCGAATCATTTTGTTAAGGTGCATTCAGACCAAACGAGCATTCGCTATTCTAACACCCTACTCTACGAAATTCGATCGTTACACAAAACGTGATTCGTTGATTTCGTAGAGTGGGGGGGGGATAAAACAGCGAATGCTCGTTTGGTCTGAATGCACCTTTAGTTTGTGGCTCAATATTTTTTGATTGCCTTTACTATATCATCATCATAACAGCCGAAAGACGTCCACTGCTGAACATAGGCCTCCCTCAAAGATTGTCACAATGACCGGTCCCGCGTCACCCGCATCCAGCGGACTTCTGCGACCTTCACCAGGTCATCAGTCCACATTGTAGGGGCCTACCCACGTTGTGCCTCCCGGTACCTATCCGCCCCAACGGCCATTAGTTCTACGTGTAATGTGCCCCGCCCACTTCCACTTCAGTTTAGCGATTCGGAGAGCTATATCGGCTATTTTAGTTCTGCTGCGGATGGTCTCATTTCTAAAGGTGCGTTTCAACCACAAGAGCATTCGCTGTTCTAGCGCCCGTTCTACGAAATCAACCAATGACATCCATATATAACATCGACGTCTAACGCCAGCTCAAAAACGCCCCCAAAACCAATTGTTCAATTGTGCCAAGATGGGCAGGACAAAGAGCTTTTCGTGACACCACGCATATTTAGGCGCAACATCTTTGACAAATGTTTATAGAATAATCGCCAATCAAAACTTTGTTATGCCATCTTTTTGCAAACTCGAAGTAATTGATCTTTTGATACAAGTTTTTACGGCACATACACCCATCTTGGCGATGCTGTGTTCACATGCAAAGCGATTTTGTGAATGGCATTTAATCGATCGTGTCATTGTATTTACATGAGCTTTTGGTCAAGGTTTTTGTTTTTGACCAAGGTTTTGAACAGAGGGGTAAGTTACTGCATGCCGTCTCCTTTATGATTCCTCCGAGGGTGGTGGTATCTTATTGAACTTTGGCCACGGTAGGTATAGGTAATTTCACGAAAGTTGAGGTGAATGATTACACACACATCCAAATGAAGTACTAATTGCAAAAAAAATTGTGAATGAATGAATGACTTGTGTCAAAATATTGAAGCAAATCCCTTGAACTTTTTGGTCAATCTTACAGTTGCAATGCGGTTTGCTGTCAGTACAAAAAACGAACACTAATTTAAAATTCCCCGTGTGTTTACAAGACATGTTAATGTGTGCGTGACCTCAACTCTCGTGGAACTATCTATACTTATAGGAAGGGCACAATGACATGTGGTATTTCTCACTATTTCTCATATAATTGTGCCAAAATTAAAGACCGTATTTCTTAAGGAGTAAGGAAGAAAATCGCGAAGAATGAAATGATTACCGTACTTTTATATTAATGATGCTCATGTTTATAGGCAATTACTTCTATTCATTTTGTTC
>JALPQI010021249.1:0-19060 GCA_025490895.1 Thaumatotibia leucotreta
GATGGTAACATTGTTAGGTGAGTTACTTAGTTGAAAAATATTGTTAGCCATAAGAAGGAAAGATTACATGGTAAATACTTACCCGGTTTCAATTAATGCAAATAAGTACCTAATATATTTTTTTAGGATCCTGTTAGATATCTTAAAAGAGCGAAATCATTATGCAGTCAGTTTATAATTATTGTATAGGTTGAAAAACTATAATAGTATAATAGTATATTAATAAATTAATAATAATAAATATCTTGGGACTTATCAACGTAGTCCCACGGTAAGCTCAATTAAGGCTTGTGGGTACCACGCAAAGATAATATATATAATATATAGATACATATATACTTTAATACATGGACATCAGCTACGACCAAGGAAGAAATATTTGTGATAAATAAATACACAAATAATGCCCTCGCTGGGATTTGAACCCGGAACTCCGTGGTTCGTAATAGATATGGTCACTACCAACTAGACTACTGAAGAAGACGCAGCTTTGTCTCAAAACTCAGCTTTAGAATTGTAGTAAATGTTGTGAAAATTTGCAGTACTTCCTATGAAACGTATGAAAATAGCGTAAGCGTAAGCACTAAACCACATTAACCGATAGGACCAGTTGATTCGCTTCCCGGGGATTTGTTATGACCGGACTAATTGTCGACTTCCCGCCCGAGGTTCCTTCCTCATTAGCGGAGTGACGTCACTATGGATGCGACCTAATCAGCGGCTGTTCCAACGAAAAACGTCACAAGTCACAGTAAAACTGGTGGACATACGACGTTTTCCAAGGAGCGCCCCGTTGAATAAAGTACCGTGGAGTTTGCTCGGAAAGGCACGTGAAAGGTATGAACTTGCCTTTTGGTGGATGTCTTCACTTTCTGCACATACTCTATGACATATACATAGAGTAAATATAACTAAATATACTAGATAAAACAACTAAGGATGATAGCCATTCGCTGCCCCAAGTACAAGGTTCTATGTTACATGCACTTTTATCTTTATTGACTTTCATCTTAACTTCACATTTGAACACAGTCACATCAACACTTAGCCTAGATTTAATTACCCCAAAAACGTAATAGAATGGTAATATTGGGGTAGCTATATTATATGTACCTATACTTTTACCACCGGACCAACTATGACATTTCGAACCATCTGACGAAGCATTTCAACACCGCCTGAAACGTCTTTTATTGTATAAACCTTATGTTCAAGAGTTTATGAATCTTAACATTTAAATAGTTAATGTTGATGTATTTTGTATAAGGACCTAAAATGTATTAATTGTATAATGAGAATTGTAATTTAAAGTGACGAACCCTAAAGGGTTAAATTTGTCAGCCTCCGTAGCCTATTTGGTAGTCACCCTGCCTACGATGCTGGAGGTTCCGGGTTCGAATGCCGGCGAGGGCATTATTTGTGTATTTATTTATCACAAATATTTGTTCCTTGGTCGTGGCTGTCTATGTATTTAAGTATGTTCTATGTATCTATTTATTATATATATCGTCGCTTGGTACCCTCATCACAAGCCTTAATTGAGCTTACCGCCGTGGGACTAGGTCGATTTGTGTAAAGATGTCCCAAGATATTTATTTATTTATTATTATTAAAGGGAGATAGAACTGCTAATATTTATTTGGTTTTTAATAGTGTATTTAAATCTTTGTTGACATTGTTATATTACAATTCTATTTTTTATTATTTGTTTTGACGATCATGATAACAATTCGTATAATTTTGACATGTATGCAAATGTATAATGTAAATAAAATAATCTAATCTAAACTATGATCAGTAATTGAGCACTTCCGTTTTTTCAGAAGCTAAAGAAAAAAAAATGCCTTTAATTTTTGCACATACGACATAGAATAGAACTAAAATTCTGGCATTATTCAGATAGTAAGACATATTATGCTATTCCGGTCAATAACGTTACCAATGGAGGCAGATTCGCCAGTACGCTAACGTTTCAAAGGGTATCAGCTTTGAATATTGCGTACGAAGACAGAATGGCCCATGTTATAAGAAACTTACCCGCCTCAAGCCGGCATTAAGAATACATTTGTAACCACCCCAACTCCTCCTGCGGGTGTCGTAAGAGTCGACTAAGGGATTGAAATGTCACTTACCATTATTTAATAAAAGATTGTTGATGGGCAGCAGCGTCATCATAGTGGACACATTGCTGCGATCGCCAATCCGCTTGCCCAGCGTGGCTATTATGGGTATTTATCTCCTTATGCCTCTATATGCATAGTTAATAGGAGAGGCCTACGTCCAGCAGTGGACTATCATTGGCTGATTATGATGATGATGACCCTCCTCAAATTACCCTCCTACCTATGCGTTGTTACGTATTTTCTAGGGACGGATTGTACTAAGGAATGAGAGGTGAATATCACTATCTCATTCCTTAGTTATAGCTCCGTAAAGGACCATGCCCAACTTTGTATGGAACTTTGCCCCAAAGTCAACACAGCTAAAAGTTACATTGTTGAATAGGTCTTTAAATCTACTTCATTTCATTCTATGGGCACCAAGATGAATTCCATTGCAGAACTGAGATATTCATATTTGTCAGTGTGAAGATTGTATTCACACTGACAAAAATATGAATATCTCATAGATCAGAAATACTGGTCGTTAATCATTAGGATATCGAAGTGTGTAAAAAAAAAGATTGTGCACAAGTGATTGTATGTTAATCACCTCACTCGCTTAGTTTCTTTTGACATTAGCCTTTTTTTACATACAAAATAAGGGTGATCACTGGTAGCTGCAGCTACCAAAATAAACTAGTGGCTAAATCTACAGAGGTTTTCTACTGAATTAGCTCGTATTCAGGCTGACAAATATATGAATATCTCAGTTCTGCAATGGAATTCGATTTCTTGCCCATATAATGAAATGAAGTAAAGTTAAAGAACTATTTAATGATCTAACTCTCATGTTTGTTGGTCTTGGGGCAATTTTGACGCATGGTCCTTTGAAAATATTAAAATATAATCACCAAATGAAAAATTTAAAAACAACCAACTTCAACCGATTTCTCCAAGATCCTATCATCTGTCGTTTCCATCATTGGTTTCCTATCATCAAATCCTACTTTCTGAATACAAATTCATGTAAATGAATGAAAATTACCAAAGAGCGCCATACCATACATGTACGTAGGTACCTAAAACATTTGAAGAGATCTCTCGATTTCTCCAAGATCCCATCATCAGACCCCAACTTGTTTCCAACGGGACCATCTCGGGGTTATACATTATTCACGTTCGATCACAAAAAAATCGGTTCACGATTCTCGGAGATAAATAATAAATAAATAAATAAATATTCTTGGACATCTTTACACAAATCAACCTAGTCCCACGGTAAGCTCAATTAAGGCTTGTGATGTGGGTACCAGGCGATGATATATATAATAGATAGATACATATAGATACTTAAATACATAGACAGCCATGACCAAGGAACAAATATTTGTGATAAATAAATACACAAATAAATGCCCTCGCCGGGATTCGAACCTCCAGCTTCGTAGGCAGTTTCACTACCAACTAGGCTACGGAGGCTGACAATAGAGATATCTGGTAACACACATACAACAAAAAGAGTCAGTCGAATTAAGAGATCTTCCTTTTGATAGATATTGAGATCCTCCTTTTTTGATGTCGGTTAAAATACGTTTTCAAGGCAAATCCAAGGGAAAGCTAGTTAAATTATTACTTAATTCAACATAAGGTATTTTGGCATGAAATTCCAATATTAATGTAATATATAATAAAATAATACAAGGCTGAATATTTTGTAGAAAACCGCGGAATTCAAATAAAAAAGACACCTTTAATAGCATAATAAAATGAAGTAATTAATTTTTATGTGACATGGATAGACAAGTAATCGTAAACACTGACTGGTAACATGAAATTGCTGAAGTTATTTTTACGACTTGACGGTGGGAAACAAGCATACAACCTGCTTGATACCGTAGCTTATAGACGCCAAGAACATCAGGCGATTCACATACGTGATGCCAATTCTCCTTTAAGGCCCGGCCAAGACATAATATATTAGTCTAAGGCGACCAGCGGCGAGCGAATCCATGAGTTGGAGCGGGAAGCCGATATATTATATGGGTACTCCCTCTCGCACGTATGGTTTTCCGCTAAGCCGGTCGTCTTAGACCAATGTCGTGGCCGCGGCATTAGGTGGATTTAGACCAAATGAGCAAATTTAATGCTCATTCTATCCCCCACTCTACGAAATCAACGAATTTCGACGAATCAGATATAATGAAAAGGGATAGAATGAGCATTCGCTCGTTTGGTCTTAATCTACCTTTTTACGAAGAACCCCATACTGTGGTTGCGTGACAAACCGACGGAAGGAAGTTCATTCTATTGCCGAAGCGATTGCGGGAGGAAATTGCTCTTAAACTGCAAGCTGCATGTCGCCAAACACCCTTGGTCTGTGTTTGATAAGACTACGATTATAAGAATCTTGTTTTTATTGTCATTGATATGACTGCTGGTGGTAGGACCTCGTGCAGGGTCCGCCCGGATAGCTACCACCGTCTTACCCGTTCACCTGCCACTAAATAGCAGCGTTCGCACGGCTGTGTTTCGGTTTGGGGGTAAGATAGCCGGTGTAATTACTAATTACTGTCATAGAGGAAATACATCTAAGTCCTCAGGGTAGGCAGCGCTTAGCCGATTTGTTTTATCACTTTGGCCATGGGCCTCAGTTCCTGCTTTCCATCATGTGGGCTGAGAGCTCAGTTGTCTACCTTGGTCACATAAGAAAAAAAAAGACTCTTTTGCTCATAGGTTAAGGAGGAAAGATCTCTGACAGGAATAAGTTTGTACATGTTCTAACTGCTATGTGTATTTTTTTTCGTATCTATGTGATGCGTACAATAAATAATTTCCATACATACATACATAAGGATCCATACAATAGGTATTCGACTCAAATCAATTCATCGTTTGAATTCAAAATCCATTGTTCTGATTCTTAGCAGCCACAGACGAGGGGATAAACAGGAGAAGTATTCGGAGCCAACTTTCAATTATGACCATTGAAATCCGGGAGACAAAAAATAGGTTAAGGATTAACCCCCTTATTTATAAACGTCTCCTGATAACCTGACAAGCTGATAAGTATATGTATTGTCTTTCCCTTTCGGTCTTATAAACATATTGATAAGACCGAAAAGGACAAACGATTAACCTGCCGCTAAATGGTTAGTACTGTGTTCCGGTTTGGGGGTAAGATAGCAGGTGTAATTACTGGCACAAAGGCAATCCATTTTAAGTCCTCAGCGTAGTCAGCGCGTAGGCGATTTTTTGGTCACTATGTCCATGGGTGGGCGTGGGCCTCAGTTCCCGCTTTCCATCAAGTGGGCTCAGAGCTCCGTTGTCTACCTTCGTGGCATAAAAAAAACGATACTTATTCGCTTTAAGCTTTCGCGTAATTGTAAGGAGACATTTATGAACATTTATGGATAAGACTCGCGAACATCTATGCTATACTTACCGAAACACATGGGTGATCT
This sequence comes from Thaumatotibia leucotreta, assembly GCA_025490895.1. Classification (NCBI taxonomy): domain Eukaryota; kingdom Metazoa; phylum Arthropoda; class Insecta; order Lepidoptera; family Tortricidae; genus Thaumatotibia; species Thaumatotibia leucotreta. The sequence goes on from JALPQI010021249.1 coordinate 5,564, forward strand.
GATGGGTCATTCCCAAAAGAATTGTCTGCGGTGTAATTGCCGTGACTCATTTATTTTCAAAACGCATGTGAAAGGGTCGAGGCAATTACTCGTAGAAGCGACCGCAGATATATTTTCAGAGAATAATCCCCTACTTCTATTTCTTTCACTCTTAACTGGTGCTAACAAGTCTAACAGAGATGGCATGACGAAATCATTAGATAGTGTACGTGACCGTACGTTATGGCCCTTATTACTGATCAAAGAAAAAACTGTGCTGGTTCAATTTTAGCATGTTTATTACACGAATCTTGAAGGCAGAATGACAAAAAATAAATTACAAAACAATAGGTTTCAAAAAATACAAATTACTATAAAGAGATAAAAAAGTATTCCAAAAAGGTTTCTGATAAAAATAGGTGCGTCGTGCACATTTCCTCCCTTTTTTGTTAAAGCTGGAGCTTCACCAGCTTACGGAGGGGTCGTCTGAATACCCCGGCCAGGGTGCGCACGTCTGCCACTCTCACGATACCATCAGGGCCTGGAAAAACTGCTGTAATACGTCCACGGGGCCAGGAACCTCTTGGTGTGTTGCCATCTGCAATCAGAACTAGGTCACCAACTGCAATCTGCGGAACCTCTCCTCGACCGCGTCTTGGTATTAGAGTTGGGAGGTACTCGCGCAGCCAACGTCGCCAGAAATGATCGGCCAAGCGTACGGCCTTACGCCAGCTGGAGCGTGAGATGAGGTCAGAGTCCGACAACGTCGCCGGTATGGATCTTCCTGATGATGAACCCAGTAGAAAATGCATGGGCGTCAGCGATTGATCACTTTGAAGATCTACGGCAACATGTGTCAAGGGCCGACAGTTGATCAGGGATTCCGCTTCCGCCAGGAGTGTGCGTAGAACTTCATCGGTAGGGGCTCGCTCAGTCAGCGTTACTTTCAGCGCCGTCTTGACACTCTTGACCAACCTTTCCCATGAGCCACCCATAAACGGAGCGCCTGGTGGAATGAACCTCCACTTGATCCGTTCCGTTGCTGCGAACTCTGACGTAGCTTCGGCGTATAAGCGCTGTAGTTCGCGGTGGCTACCAACGAACGCTGTACCATTGTCAGACCAGAGCTCGGACGGAGTGCCTCTTCTGGCTATGAAGCGGCGAAGGCTCATAATTGCGGAGTCAGTTGATAAGCTGTCGACGACTTCCAGGTGGACGGCTCGTACTACGAGGCAGGTATATAGTGCCACGTACCTTTTTTCCCGTCGTCAGCCAATCGAAATTTGTACTGGCCCGAAATAGTCCAGTCCCGTAAATGTGAACGGGCGCTTGTGATGCCCTAGGCGCGCCTCGGGTAGGTCTCCCATCGGGGGCTGAAAGTTCTTAGATCGACGGATTCGACAGAATTGGCAATTGTAGGCAACGTTGCGGACGGTACTTCTAAGACTTAGCAGATGGTAGTCTTGTCGGAGCTCGTTGACGACAGTCTCCGTATTGGCATGTGCGGCTTTGCGATGGTGGTGCTGAACTAGCAGGCGTACGGCTGCTTCACTTCCGTCAAGAACGATAGGGTTTTTCATTGCATCTCGTACGTGCATCGCTGCTCTAATGCGGCCAGACAAGCGGATAAGCCCGTCGTCTCCGATAGTGACGGATAATTTGGACAATCGGCTGGAACGTGGCACTGGCCGGGAAGGATAGTTTTGTAGATAGGCTATCTCTTCAGGGAATGTGTTTTGCTGGGACTGGCGTAGGATGTGCAGCTCAGCCAGCCGGAGGTCTGCGGCAGTCAATGCTGCGGCAGGGTGTAGCGTAGCCCGTGGGGCAGTGAATTGTTGCCATTGATTTGCAGGCTGAAACATAAATGTACACAACCCTCCCTCGCAACGTACTAAATTATCTACACACAGACCCCTTTTCGTTAGACTACGCATTCGCAATAATGTGAGATACTTATGCGCAGTAGCGGTTGCACGTACCAATCTGAGCCAGGAACTGAAACGTTTAGGATCGGCGGAAACTGGTTCGTGCTTATCAACGTCACTAATTTGGTGAACTAAGTCTACACGTCCTGTACGTTTGCTCTCCTCGTCTATACCTGGACTCTCAGGTGCGCTAGGCTCGCAGGGCCACTCGGACGAGAGCAAAAATTCAGGTCCCGATATCCAACGTGATTCGGCTGACATCGTCACCCGCTTGATGCGGGTGGCATCATCTGCTACGTTAAGATGTGTAGGCACCCATCGCCATTCTTTCACGTCGGTTATCTCTGTGATTTCAGCTACTCTGTGTGAAACGAAAGGCTTGAATAACCGCGCCTCGCTTCGAAGCCATCCTAGAACAGTCATAGAATCACACCAAAATACGCGACTTGCAGGTTTAAATCTGTGGGCTTCACAGATAGTTGAAGCGAGACGGGCTGCAACCAATGCTCCTTGGAGCTCTAAGCGATTTATAGATACTTTTTTCAACGGTGCTACACGAACTTTACTACAAATAAGCGCTAGCTTCACTTCACCATTTTCTAGAACAAATCGCCAATATGCAACTGCAGCGAAGGCAGATTCGCTTGCGTCACAGAATAGGTGAAGCTCGCACTTGTCAATTTGAGACTCGCTAAGACAGTAGCAGCGTGGAATCTGTAAACTAGAAACTGCAAATAAATCCTCAAACCAGAGCATCCACGCCGCTTTGTCACTTTGTGATAGCTCATCGTCCCAACCCAGAGACTGACGCCACGCATTTTGGAACATAATACGACCTGTAATGACTACTGGCGCCAGAATCCCGAGCGGGTCGAAAACCCGCATCACATGAGCTAAAACTTCACGCTTTGTGAGTTTATTTGGCAACGAACACTCATTACTCATTCCAATATTGAAACTAATAGTGTCTGAAACGGGTTGCCAAATAAGCCCAAGTGTACGCACGGGCGTACGGGTAGTGAGACGACCAAGACCGACATCTACGCTATTGCTACAGCTAGCTACAGAGGGCACTTCAATCAAGCTCTCCTTAGGCAATAAAGCGAGAGCGGAGGGATTGTTTGAAGCCCACGCACGCATTTCGAAGCCAGCATGTCGATGGATCTGGCTGATCTCAGCGGCCAGCTTGGCAGCTTCATCGACTGAATTTAGGCTCACTATACAGTCATCCATATAGTGATCGGCAATAATGGCTCGAGCCGCGTCTGGATAGCGGTCCTGCCATTCCGCTGCGTTCTTATTTTTAATGTAGATAGCAGTGAAAGGGCTAGAAGCGGCACCGAAAATCATTGATGACATCCGATAAGTCCTGATAGGCTCTTTTGGGTTATCGCGCCATAAAAACCGTTGTGCGTCGCGATCCTCAGCTCGAATTTTTACCTGAGGAAACATTTCACGAATATCTCCCGTCAGGGCAACCTTGCCCTCCCGAAAACGCATCAAGATGCCGAGCAGAGGTTGAAGCAAATCAGGGCCGGTTAACAAGAGCGAATTTAGCGAAACACCATTACTTTTGGCAGCCGCGTCATGTACCAATCTTAATTTATTAGGCTTATTGGAATTCGTTACGCCAAAATGTGGCAAAACCCAAACAGGGGACTTAACACTGGGCTCTTCCGTGCACAGTTCGGCGTAACCTTTTCCAAACATGGCGTGTACATTCTGCCGGTAGCGCTCCGCGTATTGAGAATCCCGCGCCATCTTCTTTTCTAGACTGAGAAACCTAGAAAGGGCAAGCTTATAACTGTCAGGTACGACTAAGTCATCAGATTTCCAAAGCAAACCGACTTCATAATGCCCGTTAGGCAAGCGTCGCGACGTACGGTCAAGAATTTGGATAGCACGCTCGTCATCAGCGCTACGCGCTTCGCGTTTTGAAATGCCGATAGAATCTAGACTATATTGCTCACGAATTAAGTTTTCTAATGTCGCGCGATCACTAACGTTCGTAATCGAGGGCTCGCTAGCTATAGCGTGGTTAACTGTCTCGAAAGGCGTAGTTTTGCTACAGCCAAACGCAAATAAAACCCAACCCAAAGCGGTATTAATCGCCACTGGTTGGGTCTTAGTGCCATGACGTACAGCGCTAGGCAACGTGAGATGCCAGTTGTCAAGGCCAACTATGATCATTGGCTTTACGTGGCCGTAACAAAACTCGTCTACAATGTCTGAAAAGTAGGCATATTTAGACACACATGACCTATCTGCGGTTTGTGACGCGAGACCTAAACCTTCCATCGATCGCGCTTTAGTAATCTCGTAAGTTTCGATAGATCGGCGACCTTTAATTAGAAAATCTACATATTTCACATCCGTTTCTTTATGTAAACCGCCTACGCACTTGAGGTTTATGCGGCCATCGAAACCGCATGCACCTATTTGCGCGGCGATTTCAGAGTCTATATAGGAACCCGCAGCCCCGTCGTCTAGCATCGCGTATGTATTTACTGACCCTAATGGACCGGACACGGTCACGGCCACGACCTTCAACAAAGCGCGAGGAGGTATCGATGGCTCAGCTGAAGATCCCGCGGCAGTAGAAGTCGGCGTGTGGGTAATAATCTCTGTTGACTTTGAATCGATTACGACGGCCGCGGCGGGGGCAGATTTCAACGGCGTGATGTTAGATGTTCCCGGGATCTGTATAATTTCCTGATTTTCTACATGCGCGGCTACGGAACGTTCATAGTTTGCATTGTGTAGCATTTCATGATGACGAAAATGACAGCCGTCAATGTGACAAGTTTGTTTTGCCTTACAATAATTTATTCTATGCCAACCTCTTAAACATCGATGACAGATTCTATTTTTTTTTATGAAACTCCACCTGTCATCGATTGACATTGCGGCAAACTTGTCACATTGAATGATATCGTGTGATTTTTTGCATACAACACACGATTTAATATTGGATGCGGTCGTCGATGAATTCAACCGAATTGAGGGTGAATTTCGTGAGGATGAACTGGGAATGGTAGATTGGTTATCTGCGGCAACGTGTACACTATTCTTGGGCCGGCTACTGTCTATCGCGTGCGACGCAGTAGACTGCTCAGGCATTAAACCGAAACGAGACTGTAGGTCAACTTCGTGAGCTAGGAACTCTGCTAGGCTTTCCAACTTTGTTAGACCGGCAGGCTCGAAACGATCGGCATAATCTAGCCATTTGGCTCGCAACAGTGGAGAAATCTTGGTAATAAGAGCCTGAAATAACTCCGGAGAAGCAAGATATTCCGTATGATCTAATAGCCGTATTACTTCCACACAGTTGCGCACCCGACTGGCAAAGATAGCTAAGTCCTTACCTTCACCATACACACGCGGCAGCGCGCGCACCACCGCTATTTCATGCGCGACCACTACCTCGGGCCAGCCGAAACGCGCGTCTAGGGCGCGCACCACGACGCCGGGGTCTCGTGCGGACACCAGCAGCGCAGCCACAGCTTCGCGGGCCGCACCAGTCAGCGCGGTGTTCAATCTTGACATATTGTTCGTGGCGGAGTAGGAGCCTTGAGTATTTTCAAAGGCTTTCTTGAGACTCAACCAATCTAAATAGGATTTGCCGTCAAAACGGGGTAAAGGGACACGGTTAATGGCATTATTAATTCCTTCATTGACACTATCTACTAAAACTCCTAGACTCTTCACTAGCTGTGGAATTTCAGAGCTCTCACGAAGCGAGAGGGCCGCAGGCGGCGCGATGGGCGCGGGCGGCGCAATAGTCGCGGGCGGCGCGATAGGCGCGGGCGGCGCGAAAGGCGCGGGCGGCGCGATAGGCGCGGATGGCGCGATGGGCGGGCACGGCCCGATGGGCGCCGGAGGCACCATGAGGCCCCCTGGAAGCGCAGGTGCCGCTTCAGGCACGAGAGGGACCTCTGAAGTCGCAGCACGACAGCCATGGCGCACTATCGCAGTGCGTGCAAGGGACGCGACACGAATAACAGGACGTTTATTTTCAAAATTCCTGGAATCATTCACACATTCAAAAGGTTCTTTAGGATAAAAAGCCGCTTCGGATTGACGTAGCCATTGGTTTACGACTACATTATGACTGCTGCTCGCAGAGCTGTGCCGACTCGCATCTGCCTCAATGGCGGCGATTTCAGCTTTCAGCTCTAGATCGGCAGTTGCGCGTTCTAAATCCGCGAGTTGATCAGCGCGGCGTATTTTTTCTGCCTCTATATCGGCAAGACGGCGGGCGTGCTGTGCCTCTGCCGCTAACTTTTTAGCCAATACAACTGAAGAACGGGACGAAATGCTTGACTTACGGGACTGGGAAGGCACCGGTGCTGCGGTTGTCGAGTCGACACAAGAGGCTAGGGGCACGTTCGACGGCCCGGCCTCCTCCGCAGTGGATCTACCTTCTCCGCCTTTAGCGGTTACCGAACGGGTAACCACCATTCTTCAGAACTGCTTCACTTACACAATAAACAAACTTTTGAGATCCGAAAAGGACCAGATATTACTGATCAAAGAAAAAACTGTGCTGGTTCAATTTTAGCATGTTTATTACACGAATCTTGAAGGCAGAATGACAAAAAATAAATTACAAAACAATAGGTTTCAAAAAATACAAATTACTATAAAGAGATAAAAAAGTATTCCAAAAAGGTTTCTGATAAAAATAGGTGCGTCGTGCACAGCCCTAGTTAGCCTAAACCACTTTCGTGGAGATTGATTTTGATGGACTGTATAATATAGGTATAGCGGGAATCCGGTGATGGAGAGAAACAACCAGGATACTTCTTCTTGTACTGCTGAGGGTGGAGGAGGATCTCTTCTTTTTCTTCTTGTTGTTTTCTGCTTCGCTGCTTGCTTGAAACTGTGCGAGCGCTGAACTGAATATACAAACGATACTCCTCCTGGAGTATGTGTGGCTGCTCCCGCGTTTCCGCTACTGCAGCTGTGGCCGGGTTGCATCCCACAAATTTGGGACGGTCATTGCACCATCATTTGGCGACGGTGTTGAGAGGCTGTTGAAGGAAGATTTGCCATGAGCATGGCGAGAGAGAAAATGATTTTGGTGATGATGATGCGGTAAAGGTAAGTTAAGGCAAGGCAAAGTCCGATCTGAGAGAGATCTGAAAAGGAAGACAGATGGAGAGAGAGAGAGGCTGGTGCTAGAGAGGCTGGTGCTACCTTTTATTCCCCCGGTCCGGCGACGGGGTATATCGTCGCGTCCCCCGCGCCCCGCGTATCTCCTTCGGCCTAGCGAATCTTTATTTACTAAAATAAACTTTATTAGATATTTCCATGTACATTAATTGTTCCTAACTTATTTATATTACAATTCTTATTAAAATCTGATTCACAATATATTTTTCTTATTGAAATCTTATTGGGAGTTTCCCCAAGTAGGCACTTTAGTACTAGCCTAGATTCGTTCTAGAAACCTGGGCCGGGTTTGCCCTTGTTCCTAGCCTATAATTGAAACAACCAAACATGAAAACTTTATTTTAGAAGCTTAACCTACTTAATTATAACGTTATAGAAAGTATAGAAATACACTTATACCTATGGCACACTTATAACTAATATTTCTTATTTCATATTCTAGCATGCGCGTTATCTTATCTATTCATTTATTCCTATACCTAATATACCTATTAACAATGATTGTACTGTACATTTTCTTTGTCGTGAACAGATAGATTGTTTTGCGGTACAGCTCCTCTGTTTTAGACCATTCCGATGCATACGGAACTTAAATTCGAAATCTTTGAGATTCAAATCGACAATAAATTCAGTTAAGAGGAGAGCTGCTCGTAAGGATTTCAGATATGAATACTACATAGGGTTCAAATTGCAGCACGGTGCTTTAGGGGAGTCTGCATTAGACAGTACACCAAACGTCAGTAGAATCTAAAAAAATTAAACAAACCGAAAAACTTCCATTCTATTTTTCACGGAAGACCAGCGTCAAGATATCCACCAAGTATTTTGACATAAAGCTGAGTGAACCCTTTTTCAGTGACGCTTTAAAATATATTTAAATTGTATATTTAAGTTTGTACAACTTATGTTTGTATTTTAAGTGCTCTGAATTTATTATTCCATAATCACGCACTTTTGAGCACAATCTAGGTTGTATTAGGAACGTAAAATCTTAAACCTTGATTTCACAAAAAAAAATAGTTACAATTATTGACATTTATTAGTATTAACGCAAAAATATATCTGCGAACGTGTTTCACGATATGGTATGGAAGGTCAGCCATAATTGTTTACTTCTTTTTTTTACATTCTGCTGATGATTGGTATATTATTGTTCTCCCTAACCGTGATGTGTGCACTAATTCTAGTAAAAGTATTTAATTCCTAACGTACGGTACCTATTTCTACTACCTAACTACTCAAAATAATGTAAAAAGCTTCTAAATGCTTATGGCGCAATTCGTAACACCAAGGTTGTGTAACAAAAAATAGTAAAACAAAATTATCAAATCAAATATTTTTATTAATTTGGAAATGACATAATAGGTATTCCGAACAAGGTTATATATATGTAATAATATGTATATATATATTTTTAGGGTCTGAAGGGTGAAACCGTTATGAATGAATGCGAATTAATATTATCAAAACACTGTAATTCTTTCTGTTCTGTTCAGCTGTTGTGTAGTTTTATGGTGAGCTTTACGTAGCAGAACATGTATTTTCCCGACCGAATTTGCAATTATTCTGCATATTCAAATAGAAATAACCGTTATCTCCTAATTGTGGTCCCCAGGAGTTTTTAAAGATCCAGTAGTTTACGCCGCTGGAATCTGCAATCACAACAAGCGTCTATCAAAAATTGAATTTCTTCAAGGTTTTTTCGCCAACAGCACTTTCTATTGCCGTTTCATCTAGTAGGCACTCATTAAGATAAGTCGAACGAGCAAAAAGTTATCCAGTTACGTCGTATTATTCATAAGAGTGTTTTTTCAGACTCCGTCATCAGACCAGCGCCCATGAGGATAGCGAAAAATTTTAATTATTCCTGAGGCTAAATGGAGCAAGAAATGTTATACAAATTCTGGTCAAATACACAAAAAAAAATTTTTTACAATATCGAATGCCTCAATAATACTAAAATAACTCCTTAATAATAAAATGATCACAAAAAATGCTCGTTTAAGTTTTTTTACATTAATTAAAGTTTTTTTGTATATTTGATGTCTGACAATCAAGTATGACAAGACTAAGACAACAGCTAGCAAGAAAATTGACGGAATCCGGAAAACTTACATCGACATTTTTTCCTTCAAAGTTGGTCAAAAATCAAAACAAAAACGCAAAAAACAATGCAATAGAATGTGTTCATGAGGAAAAGGAAAATTATAACAGCGATAATTTTCCTTTTCCTCATGAACACATTCTATTGCATTGTCATCCGACTTATATAGGGTGTAAGTCAAATACGGGCGAAGCTCTTAACGGGTGTTAGTTTACGACATAATAAGTACATTCAAATAACTTTTACTTTAAATTAGAGCAACAAAATTTTCCATACAAAATAATTCGGCGCGCAATGTAGAGCAACATACGCGAGTTAAACACTCGATGACAGCTAATTTCAAAAGCAGATGACATAACTGCCATATCAACAATAACAAATGTTCGTACCTACATTGCTGCTCCGATAGTCTTAAAAAAATTCTGTGGGGTCATAATTAAGAGGAACTTAAAAAAAACCTTGTAATCTATGATTACACGAATGAATCCCATGCCTGGTTTAATTGATCGCCCGTATTAGACTTACACACTGTATACGTATACAAAATAACTGGGAAGTCGATCAAATTGGTGACAGCAGTAAGAATATATTTATCAATTTGTCACCACCCTGCATCGATCTACAACCACCCCAACTCTTCCCGTAGGTATCGTAAGGGTCGAATAAGGGATAGAAGTATCACCAACTAATCATTAATTGACGACTGACGAGGGGCAGGCGGGGCAGCTGATCATCATAGTGGATACAATACTGCGTTCGCCAATCCGCTTGGCCGGCTTGGCAATAATGAGCATTTTGCTCCTAATGCTCCAAATGCACAGTTCATAAGAGAAGACTTTGTCTGGCAGTGGACTGAGATAGGCCGATGATGTGTGTGTGAAAGAACTCGGCAGTTATAGTAAGTTACAATTCAGGTTAATTCGTTACATTAAGGAAAAAAAATCACATTTCACATGATCATTATTCTAGGGTGTCCCTTAGCTTACAATTTTCAGAGTATTTTGAGGTAAATTAAGACGATTTAGGGGGTGGGTCTAAATTATTTTCGTTGTCTTCTTTCATACCACTCTATCACGTTTTTAGTTGCTGTTTCGACTCAGTATATAAAAAAACCGGTGCAGTGGTATTTCTTTTTCACGCTAGATTTTAATCCATACACAAGAAATTGAAAACAAAACATCATCTCATACAAAAACTCCACTACTCCGTTACGTTTTTTTAGGGACACAAAATAAGACAACGAAAAGAATTTTGACCCGGGTATGCGTTAATATTAATTTCAAAAATTTTAAAATAAGGGATATCCTATTATTCACGATGAACGTACAATGACTTTAATGGTAGTAAGATGTTAGAAAAGCTTAAGTAGGTATGGTAAGTGTGATACCTGTGTCATATCCTACCAGGAGTATGGCATGATTTGGCGGCATTGTTGGATCGCAATCAGTGGGAGTAAAGACTGCTGATCCTGTCCAGGACTTAAATGATTTAGATGCAAAAACCGCTGAAATATCACAATAATTGTTAAAAGTTATAGCATTTTAGAGTTCCAAATAGGTTGAGTGAGATGTCATTTGAAACTGTAAGAGGTCTGAAGATCTTGAAAATCTGTTAATATTTACCGTAAAACGGGGTAAATAGGAATGTAGAGTAAACTGGTCTGTTAGCCCAGGACAAACAGCAGATTTTTTCATGTGTTATTATAAACTGGACTGTTTGTCCTGGGTTAACAGACTAGTGTACTCTACATTCATATTTACCCCTTTTTACGGTACATAAAAACTTACTTTAGACATCCTGATTATTTAAAAAATATTTTAAAAATAAAAATTAAACCGCCTTCAAAAATACGCTGGAACTAAAAAGTGCAAAATAATTTTGGTTCCTACCGCTTAGGATTTCCTACCCAAACCTTTAAACCTTTTACCCTATTCATTGAAATAAAATATGATTCCTAGGTACCCCACTGATCTCTTTGACATCGGTGCCAAGACAAATACGTCCACAGGCTACATCACACTCATATTTTAGGGTTAGTTATTATTTTAAGGTTAAAAAATACCCTTCAAAATATTATAAATGAAACCAAAATATTATTAATATTATGAAGTGTAGGTATACGTAATATTATTTAGTTGTTGTTGTTCTGTGTCTTGGCACCGACTTCAATGAGATCAGTGGGGTACCTAGGAATCTTATTTTATTTCAATAAATAGGGTAAAAGGTTTAAAGGTTTGGGTAGGAAATCCTAAGCGGTAGGAACCAAAATTATTTTGCACTTTTTAGTTCCAGCGTATTATTGAAGGCGGTTTAATTTTTATTTTTAAAATATTTTATTTTTTGCTTTTTAGTGTAATATAAATATAAAATAGGTTCAGTAATAGTACATTGTGCATCTAGGGAGGTAAGTAAGTGGTAATAACCAACGAGAGTGTTAGAAGCCCGACCCCGTAGGCGGGGGGCTTTTAATGACTCGAGTTAGTATTCCGCTTAGTGAAAATTATCCTCCAACTCCTAATCCTTAAGGAGTTATAACTTCCATCATCAGCTCACCAACATGAGCCTTATGACCACCTAAAGGCAAATACTTGAATTGCTTCCAAAATACATGTAATATGTTACATTTAAAGAATTATCCTCCAACTCCTAATCGTTAAGGAGTTGTACCTTCCATCATCAGCTCACCAACATGAGCCTATGACCACCTAAACGCAAATACTTGAATAGCTTCCAAAATACATGTAATATGTTATATTTAAAGAATGATCCTCTAACTCCTAATCTCTAAGGAGTTGTACCTTCCATCATCAGCTCACCGACTTAAGACGTTCATTAGGTACTAGATGCAAATACTTGATAGGCTTTCGAAAATAAATGAAAAATGTCATGTGCGCCTACAACATTTGAAGAGTTCCCTCAATTTCTCCAGGATCCCATCATCATATCTGGACCCGACGACAATGGGACCAACTAGAAGGTATACCCTTTCAAACAAAAAAAGAATTTTCCAAATCGGGCCACGCGCCATTGAGTAATCGGGGAACATACATAAAAAAAAAAGATTTCGTCGAATTGTAAACCTCCTCCTTTTTGAAGTCGGTTAAAAAAATGCCTATTCGACGATACGCCTCACTATAGGATTTCAGTAAATTAAAAAAAGTCGTTCGTACTTTACGTCTAGAGGAGGTACTTACCCAAAAAAAAACTTATATATTATTGTACCACTTTGTCAGCGTTATTGATAAATAATAATAAATAAATAAATATCTTGGGACATCTTACACAAATCGACCTAGGCCCACGGTAAGCTCAATTAAGGCTTGTGATGTGGATACCAGGCGACGCCAACGATATATAAAATAGATAGATACATATATGTAGATACTTAAATACATAGACAACCATGACCAAGGAACAAATATTTGTGATAAATAAATACACAAATAATGCCCTCGCCAGGAATCGAACCCGGAACCTCCAGCTTCGTAGGCAGGGTCACTACCAACTAGACTACGGAGGCTAATAGTTAATTAATTTCTAGCACTAATGGCGAATCTTAAGGTGCGTTTAAACCAAAAGAGCATTCGCTGTTCTATCGCCCGTTCTACGAAATCAATCAATCACGTTTTGTGTAACGATCGAATTTCGTAGAGTGGGGGGTTAGAATAGCGAATGCTCTTTTGGTTTGAACCCACCTTTAGTATACTACGGACGGACCCAACATTCATTCAATTTTAAACATTCTAGAAGGTCGAAACAACGAGTTTACTAAATCCGGCGCTCTGTGCACTGATTTTTTGGAGCTCGATGGACTGCTTTACGTAACCAGAAAAGCCTTAGGTAGCCGTAACTTGACTCATGGTACGGCTACAGTATACAGGGTGGCCCATTCAAATCAGTCAGTATGGGAAAGTCTGAAACTGTAAAGGTGCATTCAGACCAAAAGAGCATTCGCTGTTCTATCCCCCGCTCTACGAAATCAACTAATCACGTTTAGTGTAACGATCGAATTCGTAGAGTGGGAGGTTAGAATAGCGAATGGTCGCTTGGTCTGAATGCACTTTAAGACATACGAAGATTTGTTCTTAGGAACCATATCACCGATTTTTATAAAAAGAAAAACTGCATTCATACATTTGAAAAAACACTATACCCAGCTAGGGAATCGAACTCGGTTGTTTTGAGAAAATAAACTTACATTATTTCTATTCAGATATCGTTTGTCTTGTAGGTCTTAACCCTTTAATGCATAGTGATGTATATATGCATCATCTATTCTCGACGCTATTGACAACCCGTCAGAATTAAAATTTG
>JALPQI010021250.1:0-16007 GCA_025490895.1 Thaumatotibia leucotreta
AAGTTGACCGCCCCACTTTGATTAAAAAAAAATACTTCTAATCGGGTCCTAACGATATAATGAACCGAGTTGAGATGAACTAACGAATATCTATCGATTGTAATCGTTAAAAACTATAAAATCCATTTTGGGGAGGTAGCGTGAAGTTGACCGCCCCACTTTGATTAAAAAAAAACTGTACTTCTAATCGGGTCCTAACGATATTATGTACCGAATTGAGATGAACTAACGAATATCTATCGATTGCAGTCAATGAAATTCATAAACTACGTTTTGGGGGGGCAGCGTGAAGCTGGCCCCCCCCATTTTGTTTTTTAAAAAAACGTATGTTGGAATCGGGTCCTAACGATTTCATATACTGAACTAACGTGAACCAACGATGAACTAACGATATAGATATGTTATTTGCGGGCAAAAAGTTTGGGGCGGTCAACTTCACGGACATCGCAGCGGTAGCTCAAGGTACGGCTAAAGTAATACAGACCTCTTCAAGCGCCATGGACAGCGCCCCGGAGATAGCGAGCCCCTGCCGGTCGCGGAGCTCGCCCTTAATGGACGGCAGGTACCCGATGGTAATGTTGTATTTCTTGTGCAGCGCCTGCGCCGGCGCCGCCAGCAGGCTCAGCGCCGCCAGCGCCAGCACAGCGCCGCGCCACATGCCGACGCCTTCACCGCACTAGCCGCAACTGCCACAAAACACTATGCTGTTCATTCATCATCATCAGACTATTTCTTTTTATGCATTTGAGCTGATCGCCCAGTTGCCAATGCTCCTAATGAATTTAAAAAAAAAACTCTGTAGGCCTCTCCTATTAAATATGCGTTACGACAAAAAGCCCATAATCGTTACGCTGGTCAGGCGGGTCGGCGATCGCAGTAGTGCTGCTGCCTATCATCAATCTTAAATAAATTAATGGTCAGTAACACTTCAATCCTTTAAGCTAGGCATCCACAGACCCGAATCGTACGCATCGGACGCATCGCATTTAGTATACTTTGTATAGAAAGTCATACAAGTGCGTCCACTGATCCGCACCGTACATATCGTAATATCAGTGGAAGAAATGCGATGCGATGCGTACGATACGAACATGTGGACGCCTGGCTTTAGTCGACTCTTCTTAGGCGGTGACTAATGTATTCTAACCCCCTTATTCATATAAACGTTTGTTAACTTAACAAGCCGCTAATAATTGTTTGTCCCTTTCGGTCTTAACAATGTGTCCATAAGAGCAAACGGGACAAACAATTATTAGCGGCTTGTTAAATTAACAAACGTTTATGAATAAGGGGGATTACTATATAAAATATACAGAATCATTTTATTCCGGTTAGTTAGAGAGTTGAGTCTAGTATTGTCCATTTAAGTATTGATAAGTACCTACTTAAGCAATTTCCCAATTTTCCTTCAACCTACATCCTCACGCGGATACGCTTGGCAAGCTATAAGTCTTCAGCGTGTCCATTAACAAATTAAAGGTGAGCATTAACCGGAGATGAGTGAGCATAACGCGGCATAGAAGGAAAAACCCACCAATAGAAATACATTGGTGGGCCAATGGAAACGTAGTAATCGCGCACTGGCGCTGAAAGGAAACAGTTTTGATACGTATTCAAAGATCTGTTGAAATATATGACCATTTCATTATATACACTTACGAGCAAAAGTTATGGGTCATGTGTAATTTTTGCTCATTTCAAATGAGGACTGTTCATTTTACTAAGAGGACACACTTAAACGTCTATTATACATCGGTTTTAAAATCGATCGATGAACAGTTTACAGCCATGAAATTAGCAAAGCCATCTTTTTCAATTGATATATGTTTGCTTTTCAAGTATCCATTACTATATCTGATAAGACATATTCAATTTGATAATCGTAAATTGATTCTGCACAATGGTGTACAGAAAAATATTCACTGTGAAAGATTGCAAATATCTAGGACATTTTAAGTCGACGTTATACTAAATCATTAAACAATTTAGAGAGTGTCATATGCTTAAAGATTCACCGAAGTCTAAACACAGAAATCTTAGTTGCATACATTAAAATTGGCTATTGAACTTTACGTCGTTTCGTTTCACTAAAAAAGTATGGAATTTTTGCATTTTGGTGGCCCACAAAAGGTACCTAAAATATGATAGTAATGACATTACCGCAGTCCTAATACTGTCATCCTGTCGTAGAAGAGTATGTGTCTGAGTAGAAAATCATACAAAAAAACTATTTCGGGAAGAACGCCCTTGCTTGGCAGGCAATTTGATTATTATGGTCTTTTAACTGCTTCCTATTTCGCAACAGGGCCAAGTTAGCTGGGATATTTATAGAAAATATTGCATCCAAAATCGGTTTTTTTATGTCTATCGAAGACATAGTATCTCTCACCGGTTATTTTGGTCTAATTTGGCAAGGGCACATCATAAGGGTTAGACATTAGAGCTATTTAATTAAATAATCATAGAATTTGTTTAAAAAGACGACATCCATAAAATTGTCTTGAGACATTACTTATTATTTGTCTATTTTTAGCTAAATAATATTTCACAAATAAAAATAAAATATGATAAAAGAAAAAAATATTTACGTGAGGTTTTTCATGTCCGCTTAGTAAAATGAACAGTCCTTAGACTTTGTAAGTGTTTACAGAATGACTGGAATCCAGTTTAATAAGAGACTTTAACAAGTATTTCGCCTTTTTTTTATCAGCATATTTATAGGATTTCTATGAAAAATTACACAGGACCAGATTTTTTTGTTTTGACTGTAGTATTGCTCCTCATCAAACCTTAATTTGCGCAAACATACAACGAAATACACCAATTTAAAAGATCTGTGGACATTCCACAGACTATTTTCGCCTCTAAATAAAGAAAAAACCTATGGTCAGATTCATGGTTAAAGAGAGCACGGTACGGCATGCGATGGCGTCAATAAGTGAGTCTATTTTTGTAAAGCAATAAAGGGAAGTCTTCCTGCAGTGCGCTTTCCGCCCTTAAATGTAGGAATTGCTTCCATGCTGTCAAGTAAGTAATTGGCTCGCAGCCGGACACCGATTAGGCCAATTGACGTGCCGCTGTTTTGACAACACGCCACTGTCTGCCGCTACCCACGGAGATGACACTGAGGCAGGATAATGACTAATTAAATTCAAACCCATTTTTTTTTACCTATGGATATTCAGTTCAATAATCACGCTCCGTCACGAGTTACAGACGTTACCTATATTACCCTGTACAGAACACACTGTTGAACCGATTCCTACTTTTAATTTCTTTACTTATTTTAAAGATAATTATCGACTTTAGAAAGTACATGTACGGTCTAAGTTCAGTTAGGGCCTACTTTGTTATAAGTAGTAATTTATGTTATTCCCCAGGAGAGTTGAAAGTTAGAGCATTAAAAATAAAATAATGACGATGTATTCTGTTAAATAATCAATAGCTAGTCGCTATCTAGCCTGGCAATAAGCATTTGACGAATAGACGTTTCTGTATACTATTCGCGACTTTGCACAAGTTGTGAATCGAAAATTTCAACTTTTTTTAATTTGTACAAGTCAGAAGCGGTAATATCTTTCAATACACGGTATAGTTATTAGGATACTTATGCGAGTCTAACACTGCACATTGCGCATAGCTAGTTTCGAAAAGAGCATTGCACCTCTCTCCGAAACAAACTATTTACATCTAGATACGGATAATTGAATTCCCTGAGGTCCTCCGATCATTCAGCCTCCCTCGGTGCGCTCGCTCACAGCAGTCGCAGCGCAGTGCGACTGTGCGACAGCACGATCTCTCCTTGAGATAGCGCAGCGATAACGCCGTCAAGTTATTTTTAGAATTAAATAAAAAGGTAACGTGCTCGTAATAAACTATATGACGCGCATCCCAAACATAACTGATAAACAATAAAAAGCTAGAACAATCGCATTGTCACTTTAAGTCATGTTCAAACAGTTACAATTTTATAATAGTTATCTCGCTAAAAATAGCTCTTTTGCGATTATGATGTGACACATGTCAATGTTTTCAAGTTTTGAACACTTTTTTCGATAAAATATTTAATTAGATTTCCTATTCATGGTTTTAAACAATTGCAGGAAAGAAGATACATTATATCGTAATGTTTCAAAAGAGATTTATTTTAATGACGGTGACGGAAAATGAGTTTCTCGGTCTTATATCCACCATAGGCTTTTCCTATAAGGAGAAAATGATACACAATAAGATTTTCACTTCTCATGCTCAAAAAGTGCAACTTTATGGCGTGCGTAGATGACATAAAATCGCATTTTATGGTCTAGAGCATAAAAGTATTTTTTTCTAAGGCTAAGGTTTTAACTGTTTGGCAGTCCCAACAGCCAAACAGTTAAAACATTGCACAATTTTATTGACCAATAATAAATAGTATGGCTGAAAAAACTTGATAGTTGATATTATTTTATTTATATTAAGTACAATATTAGAATTATGTATTTTCTGTCATTAAATTTAGTAAATCACATTAAATAGATATCGATTATCGCTCAAAAATGCTCCGAAATGTTTGACTTGGCAGAAAACTGAGCAACTGAAACTCAGATCACTGGTTGAAAATTTAAAAAAATAATTAAAAAATGAGTTGGCGGGTATTGGTTATATATTTTTATTATTTCGCTTTATAACAACTCCGTTGTGTAAATTGCAGTGAAATTGTGTTTTACTTTGCTCGCTAAAGAAGTGAAAAGCAGAGTGTACAACATGGGCATAAATGTCCATTTTTACCCTCGTCTACTATTTTGGTCTTCGATTCGCTCAGACCAAAAAATTGCCTCGGTTAAAAATGGGTCACTTTATGCCCAATCCTTATATATAATACCTTAATGCAATCTACTATTTCTGTGTATAACAAAAAACAAATGAATGTATTTAACTATGACAAAGGCCACTATTAGCCATCCGGCTTCCGAAACAGTATTGAAATTCGGAAAGTTATAGGCATTCGTAGTGGTCAGGATTGTTATTGTTAGGAGCATATTGGTTTTGGATACTATCCTTTACAATACACCGTGTCCAATAAGTTCGAATATAAATATTTTACCTCAGTTCTAAAAATACAGGAATCACAGGTTATCAAATTGTAATGTAAAGTAAAGAGTATTTTCATCTTAATAAAATACAACCACAATGAATGTGTCATATCCGCAGTGTCTAAGAAGAAAAGAGTGTAAAGTGCCAACAAAGTACTTGCTCGGCACGCAGGTGACGAGTTGATTTTTATTACGAGAATCCGTATGGGGTAGAACAGACTTATCATGTTCAAAACTGGCGATTGTGGGTACCAAGTATAGAACACATTCCGGGCTATCAGAAAAATGGTCCTAGGTTCCAGAGCTTACTATCGACCATGGCGTGGGATGCAGTATGTAAGCGAGTTACACTGCCTTCAGTACTTTTAGATAAAAGCGTTAAAATTAACGTTTTTTTTTATAAAACCGAATTTGTAGAGAAGATAAATGCTCCTAAGTTTAAAAGATGCTTCGGAAAGAGTATTATGTGTTCTAACAAGACGCAGCTCCAGCTCAGACGGCAAATGGCGTTCCAGCGTGGTTTCAGACTAAATTGGCAGTTTTTTTAGCCGAAACATGAGTTGCCATGCAGTCCTCCAGGTTTAGGCGTATTAGATTATTTTGAATGATAATACATGCTTTAAAGATTACAATTTTATAAAATCAGGAACCTAGATCATTTCAAAAAGGTTACCAGGGGTATTTGGGGTCAAATGTGAAGAAAATGCTGCGTGCCGCGTAAGATCCGTTTGAAACGCGTTTGAGGCTGGTAAAAAAGTTATAACTGGAATTATTCCAAAATATTTGTTGTGAATATAGTATATAAGTGTGCCATTCATAAAACATAATAATAACTGTAGAATCTTTTTGCCCATTTGTTTTATTCGATATTTGTTCTGTATTCGGATTTATTGGACACGGTGTACTTTACATGGACTAGTAAATTTGCTAGAATTTAGGAAACAATTATTAATTTCATGGACTTTCATCAAGTGTATAGTGAAATAAAGACGCATGCAAATTAGTTTCTATCCAGTTGAGTTATTCGGAAGGAATAGCACGATTTAGTTTTGCTATGGATGATGATATTAGGGATCCAACGTTTAGATAGTTTACGTACACATGCATACGTTTATTTCTAGTACTACTAGTAATACGTGCCTATAATTTAAGAAAAAATATTGCACCTTCCGTAACTTCCAAAAACTTTCCCTCCACAGTCTAGCCAAAACCCCACAATAATCCCAAAAGTTCACAAATTATGAATTGAGCCATTACGAGTAATCAAGGTGCGTCTTGGTTTTGAAATTGGTAAAAATAACATTAAGCGTCATTACAGTGTTTAGAAACAAATGAAAATTATCTCAGGCACAGGTATGAGTTGTCTTGTATTGACATATAGATTACATAATTAAGTAGGTAGTAGTTCTATGTGGCGAATTTGCCCATAATCCGGCCCCGTGGGATTGTTGAAAATCGGTTCAGCAATTTAGGTAACTTATAGCTGTGAAACGATAACCAGGCATAGACAGACTTACTTTCGGATTTGTACTTATTTGAATTATTAGTACGGATTTAGTGCTTAGGAACCACAATAAGCTTGCGACGCACGAGTGACCGGTTCTTCGGCATTATTGATAAATTAATCTCGGGAAATGTTGCAAAGGTTATCTCGCTTACGCGTTCAATATGGCGATAGATCCAAAGCGTTTAATTGGTCCCACTGACAAAATTAAACCGGCGAAAGAGCACTCATTGCCATTCTGCCGATTTCATCCAGACTTGCTCACTAGGTAACCGGTCAAATCAGCGATTAGAAGTGGAACATAAAACCAGTTTCATTATTGCCTATTGAGCACTTTAAATTCTTTACACAAATGCATGATTAATTGAGTATTCGGAGTACCTATTGTTAAAGCAACTCATCATAAAATAATTTTCGTAAAATGTTCCGAGTGTCTTCGCGGTGAATCTCGTGTCGGAGTCGGAGTTAATATTTGTTACCTCGATTTATGCTTATGTTAGTACATTAGTACATATTTACTGAGTTATTTTTAGAAACCGAAACGTATTGAAAATGTTAAAATATAGATTAGGCTTGGACATCAAGATTTACTCATTTTACTCAATCGAATTTTCATTTGTTTCTCACTAACTACTGTACCCGTAAAAAGATAAGGCATACCCATGTACTTAATTGTATATTGGTTTAAACTTTCACGATCACGATTATCACTCATATGTTAATGGCGAACGGGAGTTAATCGCGTAAACTTACTTAAAATCATCCTGACGTTTCGGGCATGACGTTACACCCGTGCTCGCAGGCAGACTCGCGAGAAAATATACCAATACTTTTTAGCTGCTTCTATATTGGCCAGAATTTGGTGCAAATTAACATGTTTCTTACTCTCTTCATACACTTTAGTGCCTGCTGGCGTGGTAGGCATGGCCATACACGACCAGCCGACCATTTTAGTGGGTCTTGGCGTTCAAAGGGTTAAGTGTCCGATTTGTCTTTTATTTTGTTGCCAATTGCAGTGGATATAGACGAGAGGGTGCCGGGATAACGCTAGGTAGAAGAAGAGCTTCTACCTGAAAAGAAGAGCAGTGGATAGAGATCATAGACATAAGCACTATAAGCTGTATGCAGTTTATTGTAGATAGTTCTAATTAGGTATTAACCGTTACAACTAAATGCAGAAACAAATAGCTATACATCGTGTTCTACAGTATGGACTGGACATGGTAGAATAGTAACGTGTACCTATACGGAATCGACCACATGTACCTACGCTATTGATCTCGTCGAGTCGATGTTTGGCCTGCCACACCCGGACCGCACCTACTCTCAAGATAATAAAAATCGACCACTCCACACCGAGACGCATTGACCAAGTATACATACGTATAATTTTATGATTCAACAAAATTCTGTCGGCCTTCTATGTACGAAGGACTTACGGACGCTTGAAACACACAGTCTCGCAGGAAATCGTGTGATAGATAGGTATAAATGCCATCACACACGTAGCGTTAATATTACAGACATTTTTTTTTTAATTTGGAACTTTTAATATGATTTCCTTCCCGCTTTCCACTCCGAATCGCGAGCTCTTTCGATCCTGATAGAAAATAATTTATTTATTTATTTATTTAATACATCTACAACTAACAGCTGAGAAGCCAAAGCGTTACAGATGGTAAGATAAAAAACACTAAGCAATAATAAATTGATCAGTACAAGAAGCTTAAATATGTTAAAAATAACATACATAATTATCACATTTATGTTACTGTTTCACAAAAACGCAAGAATTCTTTTTTAAGTTTGTCAAGGTTGTCAGCGAACAAATCGGAGCCTGGTGCAAAAAATAAAAATTTAATGTTGGTACCAAGGTTTTTTTTTCAATTCCGTTACCATTTTTTCATACATTTTGTATGGTGGTAACGGAACGGAAAGTTCGAACTTGTAGGGCATGGCATTCAATTGTTAGTAGTTATTAGAAAAACGTATTACTGTCCACGACTCATGTTTCACCCTGTATTATCTATATTACCATACCGTATCATCATCATCATCATCTCAGCCATACGACATCCACTGCTGAACATAGGCCTCCCCTCTGGACCTCTACATGTACCGGTTATATGTGACCTGCATCCAGCGTGTCCCGGCGACCTTCATAAGATCGTCTGTCCATCTTGTGGGTGGACGTTCCACGCTGCGTTTGCCTAGCCGTGGTCTCCACTCGAACACTTTTCGACCCCATTGACCATCTGCTCTGCGTGCAATGTGGCCTGCCCATTGCCACTTCAGCTTGCTAATCCGGAGGGCTATGTCAGTAACTTTAGTTCGCCTACGGATCTCCTCATTTCTGATTCGATCACGCAGAGAAACTCCGAGCATAGCCCTCTCCATAGCTCGTTGAGCGACTCTTGAGTTTAGAGATGAGGCCGATGGTGAAGGACCACGTTTCGGCGCCGTAAGTCATCACTGGTAACACACATTGATTGTATACTTTCGTCTTGGCACTGACGTATGTCGGGCGAAAAGACATCGCGTAGTTTCCAGAACACTGCCCAACCGAGCTGGTTTCGGCGGTTGACCTCCTTCTGGAAGTTGGACCTACCTAATTGGACTACTTGTCCTAGGTAGTGTACGAGTCAACAACTTCGAGTACCGACTTTTCAACAGTTTGCTGAGTTCCTCCATCGACTCTGCCATGACTACGATATCGTCGGCAAACCGAAGGTGAGTGATGTTTATGCCGTTCACATTGATGCCAAGTCCTTGCTATTCCAGGAGCTTAAAGGCATCTTCCATTGCGGCAGTATACAGTTTCGGAGATATAACATCTCCTTGCCTTACGCCTCTTCGCAACAGAATTGCCTTCGTACTCTGCTCCTGTACTCGGGCCGACATTGTGGCGTTGCTATACAAACACTTCAACACTTCGATGTACCGATAGTCAATGTGGCATCGCTGAAGAGACTCAAGCATATTTCTATCGAATCGAAGGCTTTCTCATAGTCCACAAACGCTAAGCATAATGGCAAGTTATACTCCTCGGTCTTCTGTATAATTTGCCGCAGTGTATGTATGTGGTCTATGGTACTATAGCCTTTTCGGAATCCAGCTTGTTCGGGAGGCTGGAAGTCATCAAGTCTGTATTCGAGACGGTTCGTGATGACCCTTGAAAACAGTTTATAAACATGACTCAGAAGCGTGATGGGTCTGTAGTTCTTCAAAAGGCTGTTATCACCTTTTCTGAAGAACAGCACCACCGCGCCTCTGTTCCATGCTTCAGGCGTTTTGCCCTCGGACAAGACCGTAAGATACTCGACACTCGTATCTCACAATGTAACTCGGCACCACACACGACACAGACAGCGAGAGAGACCGCGATATTTATTATAGCAATGTATCTTAATATAGCTTATAGCTCGGTAGGTATCTTAAGGCATCTTTCACTTAAGATATGTTTCCGTCTCTCTCAGAATGTAGGTAGTAGAGAGAGCTACATATATTTCAGAATTTTGGGTAAATTTTGGCATAGGATATCAATACGCTGATTTAAAAGCTTGTACCTATGATAACCTGTTGAACGTTTATTTTATACAGGGTGGAACGGAACGACAATCTTTCCCGCTACCGACCGTGTCTACCAACCATTACGATAAACTTTCAGTATGGGACCAACATCGAAATATTAAAAAAAAAATTAACCCCTCATACAAAGTGAGTAATAAGTTAGAGTTCAATAGTATGGAAAAGTCAATTTTCCATGTACGCTTTCGATGTTGGTCCCATACTGAAAGTTCATCGTAATGGTTGGTAGACTCGATCGGTAGCGGGAAGGAACGTCGTCCCTTTCCACCCTGTATAACCTACATTGTACATTTTACTGAGAATACGATACGACTGACTGATACGATTATGCACTTGCAGACCTCTTTTTCATCATCCATTAAAAAATGCTTACCTAAGACCTAAGCCATATATTTTGATGTTCAATTTATAATTACAACTATAGGTACCTAATTTTTCAAATGATATACCTATTGCATTTGGTAGCTAGCTTAAAATGATTTCTATAACATAAACGCATGTTTAACACTAATTTGGGTTTTTCAAGAAAGTTAAACATATTGACAAATCACACTGGGTAATCGAATAAAATTGAAGTACATAAAATTGAATTTTTGTGATTTTTCCTGTTGTCGGTGATGAAACGTCGTAATCAATAGTTATGTACTTATTTTATTTAAGTTAAAAATTGAGACAGCAGTCAGTTTTCTGGATGATGAATGGCATTAAAATACGGATGACGTTTTATGAAACGAGCCACAGGCGATTTATTTATTTGGCAGATCATAGCGATGGAGTAGGACTCCAGCTGGGTATCTTTATTAGTTATTAGACTATAATGATAATGTATTCTTGGAAAATAGTTTACCTTTATATGTTTATTTGTTGTTTTAATGCAAAAAAGGTAACTCTACTCTTTGTTCGGTTTAAATAAGTGAAATGTGTCGTTATTGTAATTAGTAACCAAAATCGGATATTTATTCATTAAACTCTGGTCAACCAACTTATCAGTAGAAAAATGCGACAAATTATTTTTTTTTATGGGACGAAAACTCCTGGCACCCCTATTTTTTTTTAATTTGCCGCTTTTTTCTATTCACGGCCTGGCTGGCCAGAGTATAGATGTATTTTTATAAAAACGGAACAAACAGCAGAGTACAAGCACCTTCCTAAATCGTGGTCATCGCATTACTGCGAAACCTGTGACGTGTTAATTAACGGATATACTTATGGGCCGGCGGCGGAAATAGCAGATTTGTTCATGGCTGCTTTAATCTGGACTTAAAATGTAGCCAAGTAGGTAACACTAAGCCTAACACCAGCCAGTGTGCAATTATTTCTGATATTTATGTATGTATGATGGCAAGAGGCAACTTACTGTTGGCAAGGATTTTAACCAATATTTGTGATAAATGCGCATATTCCACATGGATATTTATGTATTAGAACTTTAACACTACTGACTACACCGCTAGCCGCTTATACCGCGCTGCCGCGTTTGTAAGTTGTAAGACAGCGCACTCTTGCATATTAGTGCGACAAAGACAGTTCGCTGCCTTTCGTTTACGATTGACGATTAAGCGTTAGCGATTGGCAACTTGTCTAAGCAAGGGTGCTAGCAGGGTCAGGGGACCATAACCAGGGCACCGGGGGTCGCAGGAACCTCGGGGTCGCGACCTTTTTTGTACGGTCATAATGGGGGGGTTTTGCAATAATCGCCACGATGGCGTACGGGTTAGTGATCGCAATGGCTCTACCGCACATTAGGGATGCTGCTGCCCATCCCCTGGTCTTGATCCTAGTTTTAGGACATACCCAAGTCAAGTGTATTATCAGTGACACTTTAATCCCTTAGTCGACTCCGACGACCCTCACGGCAAGAGTTGAGATGGTGACAGTCTTACTGCTGTCACCAGTTCTAGACCCACGTCTTTGCTAATAGTTGCTAGGGTTTGTACCATTGTTTGTAGCTTTGAAGGGGCCTCCTCTAGTAAAATGCCACCTGCAAGTTCTGTAACTCTCTGGTGATTACATTGCATGCCATCAATATGGAGATCACAATCTGACCAGTGTATTTTTCGGAATATGCTCTCAAGTGCTAACACAGTGAGGAGTTTAGGAGACAGGGGGTCTCCCTATCTTATGCCTCTGTTTATAGGGAAAGATTCACCCATTTTGTGCATAACCTTTTCTAAAGCCAGCCTGTTTGACTGGTGGATTCTGATCCAGTACTTTAGTTCAGATATTCTTTCTAGAATAGTTTCCAATGTTATCTTTAGCTTCTTTCATGTGCAGAAGAACTATGTGGAATCCGGCCTACTGCTCTGCGACAGTACCTGTACTAATTATGTAGTTAACTTTCTTAGATCTTCAATAGTGCATCAAAGCAGCTCATTTAAAAGTTTGTCTTGTGCAGGTGCTTTATGTAACTTTTAAGGTTTGATTGCCTTTCGTACTTCTACTAACAGAATAATTGGCACAATGTCAGAACTCATGTGCTTCATGAAGTGAGTTTCTGCATGGTTTTCTTTACTTGCATAGTGCGATCTGTAATAGCTTGTGGCTAGGCCTTGGATTTAACTGCGCTTTTGAACTTGATTGGGATAGGTGGGCTTTAGTTTTGGAATAGGCTATAATAGCTGCTTACTATAGGGCGAGCCATATGCTTGTTTGGTACTGTCATAATATTTGAAAAAAATATTTAAATTTACATCTGTAGAAAAAATTTCGAAATGTACTCAAGAAATACGACCGAAATGACACATGTCGTAATAAGTAATCAATTGCGACTGACACACTGAGCAACAGAGTTCTAATTGGCATCGATTGTTTACATAAGTCATTTCAGAATTAAAATATGTGATACCATATGCACCTAAGGGTTAAATTCGCAACCTGATTGCCAAGCTATTTGCAACATTACCAAACATATATATATTTTTTTAATCTTTTATTGAATAAAAAGAAAAGGGTTTCATCATGCAGTGACAATATCACCCTCAATGATGAGATCACAATTTCCTTAATTACTTAAAATATAATGAAAGACATATTTTTGTATGGTTTTCTCATTTACTTGCTTGGATGAATTGAAAATATAAAACATGTGAATGTGGGCTAATACAATTTCTATGGATACCTCCACCTATAGCTTACATACATATATAAATAAATATTTTGAGACATCCTAGTCCCACAGTAAGCCCAATAATTAAGCTTGTGATGTAGGTACTAGGTGACAATATATATAATAGATAGATACATATATATACTTACATACACAGACAACCACAACCAATGAATAAATATTTGTAATAAATAATGATACAAATTTTGCTGTATCAGGGCTGACAATGACCATAATGTTATGAATAACTTTGATCTTCCAGAGCAATCTGTTTTTGAACTAGAAAGTATGAGCATTCATTGCAAAAAAATTACATACTTTGTCGACAGGCGGTATGCTTGTATGGCTAACGCAGCTTAACTTTTTCACTGTCAGCGAAAGTGTTAAGGACTTAATGAAAACAAAAGTCATTATCCTGTTTGTTGTGTTACGAAAGTTAGACACACAAACAATATGGGTAACTATGAATATCTATCTAAAGCCTTCAAAATCATATTAAACAGGTTTTACTTTAGTTTATTTCTTTCTAAATAGAATTAAAATTCTAATCAGATTGTACTACTAATGGAATTATTTGTAATCAAATTCTGGATGATTATTTATTATAGCATTTCAATATTTTTTAACAAATTAATCAATCACTGTAAGTAGCTTAATCCAATATTATAGCTTATGACAGGTAATTCAGTGTCTGTCTATTTTGAGATATTTCAGAACAAAAATCTTAATGTATTGTGAAACTGACAAAAAGCAGACATTATTGTGATTATAAACTTTCAGAAGAGACTATCTGTACACAAAAGTATACTCACCATAAATTCTAAATGATCTTGTTTGTAAGGTCCTTTTGTTCTTCATGAAGCCATATCACTTTCATCACAATTCATTCATTACACTGCACAATTAAAAACCCACACTGTATTCCATTTTGCGAGAAAAAAACTATGTACACTTAAAATCAAGCTCCAATAGCACTGTGGTATTCTAAAAATACTTCAATATGATAAAAGGGTATGAATGTGTTAAATACATAGAGCAAGAGCAACACAATGACAATATGTACATGTTGATTGCGAATCCGGATTATCCACTGCACTACCGCAGTGATCAACATCGAACTTTTCGCTTTTACGTCTAATAACTATATATATATCAAGCAAGTGACAATATCGTCAAAATAAACTAATACAGAGAGTGAAACAGTAAAAACTATATTTAATTATATTTACGTTAAAAATGCCGTTCATCCTGTTACAACACAGATTCGGCCAAGTTTGGGTGTCGTTTATATGAAAATATCAACAAAACAAATCGAGTCTGCCTAAAATACATACATTGAGACAAACTACGTTGGTGGAAAACTAACACTAGAAAGTCGACACAACATACTCCGTTTACTTCTTGAAGATATAGTGTTTACGCGCGGAAAATACACAATTTTCAGGAAATAACTTAATATCTCATTTCATTTATCGACCAAACAAAGTAACACAGTCACTTTCGAGTTCTTTTTATTACAAAACACAAAACAAAGTCACATAACACAGCGCACCATTCGACTTCATGCCATCCATTGCGACCACAGATAACTAACTTTAAGTAAACACATATACGTCATTTTCGCAAAAAAATATATGCTACATCCACATCATCCAAGAATATTTTACTTTTTATTAATTAGATTGATAATACTCTTTATCGATTTAGTATTATATTTTTGGATTGGAATTTTGACGGGAATGTATTAAATATACCTAAAATCTTTTAATTTTGTCATACTTAAAAACAAAAGAGCGAATTACCTGGGTCGCGTTTTATAAAGTTACAATTTACAATTTCGCTGTTTGCCTCTCTAACGCACGCACGTATTGGCTAGAAAGAGAGGCAAACAGCGAAATTGTACATTGTAACTTTATAAAACGCGACCCTGGAGGTCTATTCTAAGAATATGTATCGATCCAAACATACGATATGTCTTCTGTGTATAAATGGCATAATATTTTATGTCTGTGAGATTCTGTCATGGATCATTTTCATTCTCTTCATTTGCATTTCATTCATTCAGACATTCACATTCATTCTGTCATGGTGGCTTGTCATTGTAGATTTTAATACACTATTCTGTCATACTATCATCAAAATAACTCATTTAGAATTTATTTAGTAAAGTAATAGTATTTCATTTTCTTTTGTGAAGCAGAAGCAAAATATTAAATCTAGATATCACAACACTAAGGCATAAAAATAAGCCATAAGGCTTTACGTGTTTTTCTCGTGTGTTTATCTTACAAAAATCGAAAATGGGGAAAGGTTTTAATAATTACATGTGTAAAAAGTTTTTCCATCCTGCTTCACGAGATAACTTGAAGCGAGTAAGTAACTTCACATAAGAACATTGCTTATCTTAAGATGTAGACCTTTAGGTGGACTCCTCAATGTTTTACCTTGATAAACCTTGGAATTTTATTGTAATTTAAATTGTTTGTTACTTTTCTGTTATAAGTTATGTATTATTGGTACTTAACTCGCTTGTTCTAGGTATGGATGGCAGAACAAAAAACGGATGCTTACAAGAAAAAACAAGAAGAACTTAAAGTACAATATGAAAGAGAACAGGAATTACATGAAAATAAGTGAGTAATATTTTTAATTATTTATTGCCTAATTGTTGATATATTACCTACTTCTTAATATATATAGAACACATTATGTGCTGTAGTAGGTAGATATACTTCAT
>JALPQI010021251.1:0-13750 GCA_025490895.1 Thaumatotibia leucotreta
TATGCCGAAATTGAATCCATCATGTAAGATGAACACGTTAAACTCAAACACACACACACACTCACACACACACACACACACACACACACACACACACACACACACACACACACACACACACACACACACACACACACACATACATATGTACCTAATAATAATAATGTATATAGCAATATTAGCAATAGAATTACTATCGTTAGAATAGGTCTATTTTGTTTCTAAGAATAAGTGTGGATTGTATTACTTTTGCCTTATATGAATATTATAAGATAAGATGAAATATTTATTTCATTTTATTTAATTAAGTCTTTAAGAATAATTATAAATTGGTTTGTAACCCTCCAAGATAAGTGAAGAGCGGAGCCTTCTGGCACAAGTAAATAATTTACTTAAAAGAAGACTTCTGTTCAGTTTCTACTAATGTATTTAAGAGTAACCAATAAATCATTTTTCATTTTCATTTTCATCACCGGTTAAATGTTTTGGCTTGACTATTCTACCATAAGAGAAAAGGACGAAGCCTGTGGCGGATTACATTATTGTTTTGTAGAAGGGTGAATATCTGAGAATTTCAACCGCCTAATTTTGGTGGCATCATTTTTGCCGAAATTTCTAAACGTCTCAATGTTATACTCATCTCATATTCATCCAGGAAATGACGATGCCTGCGTTGCTAATTTTGTTTCGTGTAGTTTATTTGCAATTAAGTATTTAATTATGTCATACTAATATGCTGTTCAATGAAACAGACTTCAGACAGAATGTAATAAGGTAAGATTCTACTTCGGTTTAGGAAAGCTAAGAACTGCGATCTCACACAGAAACGAACGACTATCAAAGTAGGTTTTGGGTTAGGTTAGAACTGCGACCCCACATAGAAACGAACGACTATCAAAGGAGGTTCATGTTAGGTTTTTACATTTTTTTTTCATAGAAGTCCAAAATCTACGCGTGCGAAGCCGCGGGCAAAAGCTAGTCACAAATATTTGTTCCTTGGTCATGGCTGTCTATGTTTTTAAGTATCTGTGTGTATCTATCTATTATATAAGTCGTCGCCTGGTACCCACATCACAAGCCTTAATTGAGCTTACCGTGGGACTAGGTCGATTTGAGTAAGATGTCACAGATATTTATTTCATCATCATCATCATCAGCCTATGATAGTCCACTGCTGGACGTAGGCCTCTTCTATTAACTATGCGTATAAACGCATTAGGAGGAAAATACCCATAATCGCCACGCTGGGAAAGCAGATTGGTGATCGCAGTAATGAAGTGCAAGTGAGAAAGCAAGTGTCCACTGTGATGACGCTGCTGCCATCAATCATCAATCTTTTATCAAATAATGGTCAGTGACACTTCAATCCCTTAGTTGACTCTTACGAGTCTTACGACACCCGCAGGAGTTGGGGTGGCGACAAATGTATTCTTATTGCCGTCACCACACGGCTAATTTATTTATTTATTATTAAAAAAAACTTATATTCATTTAGATTATAGTAATATCAGTCATATTTAACACTACAATCACAATAAAGACCACACGACTCATATTACCTTATTATTCATCATTCATAAATAAATAACTATAGAGTCTCGTTATATTAAATAAGCGATTTCGTACGACACATTCCCAAAATGGTTATTGCACAAGAAAACATAAGGATCCTCCTGTATAGTGTCCCTGAGTCTCGGCGAACGACGAATGCGTGCGTTTTATGTCGCGGCCATAGACAAGTGAACCATAGACGTCACATTGCCACATTTAAATGATAAATACATAGTATTGGGTACCGCGAAACCATACAAATATAGTCTAGTACTACAACTATGGTCTACAAGTTCAACTCATAATTAGCATCAATGGAAATATTTTATTTTGGTTCTGTCTAAGTTTTTTAATCATTAATGAGGAGACTTTTTGTAACAACTGCGTCAATAATATAATGAATTACACAAAATCGAAGATATTTGACTTAGTTTTGGACCATAATTGGGAGCTTTTGGACCATAGTTGGATAGTTTTACGGTACCTATGAAATTTGCGTTTTTGGTCATAGACTTTGGTTGATCCCTAATTTTATTATCTAAAGAGAAACTTAGATATATTCTTCGTTTTCAACAGTACAGTGCACTAATAAAGATTATTTCACATTATTAATAGAATTTTCCCTTAAATATTAAAAAATAAGCTTTCAAAACAACTCTTACCATGCTGCCGGTTCATAATTAGGTATGTTTGAAATAGGTATAAATGTATGATAGTACTAGTTTTCTGAAATAGAGGTAGGTATACAAAGCACGCCTTAGAAGTGTCTAATATTACCGGAAAAATTTGGTTTATTTTAATTTTGACATCAAAAAATTAGACACAAAATTCATTGTTGTACAAAATAAACTTTTCACAAAATTCTCCATACAAAACGCCAATTTCATAGGTAATGAGTGAATGACCTAATGCCCTAATATTTCTCATTTACATTTGACAGTTGTCACAGTTATGTAGAGAAAGCTTACGTCACCTACAGGTAGGTACTTAATTTTTTATATTTTTCTGTGTACTTGTGTAAATCTAACACGGGCCATAAATTAAACCAGGCAGTGGATTAATTAGTGTTATCATGGATTATGAAGTTTATTAAAATTGCACTTAATTATGACCCCACTGATTTTTTTAAAGATTTTCGGAGCAGCAAAGTAAATGCGAACATTTGTTAATATCGATATTGCAGTTATGTCATCTGGATGCTTAGCCAAGATGCCAATCGCTAACGCTTAGTAGCTTAGTTTTCTCTCTCTGTCACTCTTTCATATTAGTGCGACAAAGACAGTTAGCAGCCTTTCGTTTACGATTGACGATTAAGCGTTAGCGATTGGCAACTTGACTAAGCACCCTGATTTTGAAATAAGTTGTCAACGAGCGTTTAATTTGAGTGTGTTGCTCTACATTGCGCACCGAATTATTTCGTACGGATAATTTTGTTGCTATAATTTTAAGTAAAGGTTATCTAAATGTACTTATAATGTCTTAAACTAATCTCCACTAAGAGCTTCGGCCGTATTAGGGCGATGAAGACACACTTATCAGCATACGTACGCATTTTGTCTATAGAAAATGTCAGTTTAGTATGGGACCGCGTCCAGCTTTCCGCACGCGTACGCATGCTTACACGTTTCATGTTAAACGGCCAATTTTATTAGACAAAAATAATGCGATGCATCAAATGGTAATAATAATTGACAAGGAGAGAGAGAGAGAGATTTATAAGACATACAAATAAACAGTTTATACTTAATTGTAACAATAATAGTACATTACTATAGAGGACGGGAAACGAAGGGTTACAGGCCAAGTAGATATATCTGGCCGAAGGAACTGAGGCCAGATAGGAATACGCGGCCTGTAACCCTGTTTCTCGCCGAGATTTGTATAGTGCTTTTCTCAAACTTGCCATGAAATAAAACGAACTGATTTCGCCGAACCATACTATTTGATTTGTAAATAAACCAATAGTACAGTATCGTACAACATTAAAAAAAAAACATTCGCGCCAAACTTTTTTTTAAATCTGTTTGAGGTATCCTTTTACCTGTTGGTATAGACATTAGTTCTTAGGTTATTTTTTTTTCTGTGGCTGAATGTCAAGACCTAGTGTCACAATTTGACGTTTCAAAACAAAAGACAGTTTGTTTGCAGTCCTAGGTGTGAAATAAATACATGAAATCTCTTTACATATCATCTTAGCATATGACACCGGATACATAGTATTTCCGGGCTTAATTTAAAGTAAGTAACATCAACATTCCGTAGCAAGTTTGAGAAAATAATATTTTCTTCGGTTACCGCGAGGATTACACATGAAATAAAACTATCGAAACGTCGGAATGAAGTTAAAGTTAGTTTACTTATATACGCGAGTTTATCCGTTTTCATAGTTTTATTTCATGTGTAACAATAAAATATAAAATGTTGACATCTTGGCTCGGCCTGCTAGTTCTCCTAAGTATTTACATGCATATTGTATACTAAATAATAATAGCCTAATTACTAAGCACATACCATGTAACTAACCGCAAAATATCAATCTGGCTACCATATCATTAGTAACCATTAATTAGTAACTAATGCTGAAATCGCGGACGCAATTGATTTCCGGGCATCAATATTCACACTTGGCTTCACATATGTGAAAATTATGTTTGTTTTATAATATAACTAGCACCCTACCTTGGCTTTGCACGAGTGCCGCCATATAAAACTTTTTCTTGAAACACGGTGTATCCTTTTCTGACACTGACTCCATCTCTTATAAACTATCTATTTAAAGATCTAAGCATAGGTAGGTATATAAATACATACATGGGGACAGACAACGGTAAATGACTTTTCATCACACTTGCTGTCTAAGCGCGCCATTGCTTGCGCGCGTAGCGGGAGTAATAGAAAAGTGAAATTCCCTAGGGA
Source organism: Thaumatotibia leucotreta (assembly GCA_025490895.1). NCBI lineage: Eukaryota > Metazoa > Arthropoda > Insecta > Lepidoptera > Tortricidae > Thaumatotibia > Thaumatotibia leucotreta. The sequence goes on from JALPQI010021251.1 coordinate 4,468, forward strand.
GTAATAGAAAGGTCAGTACGTCATTTAATAAATATTTATTTCTGAAACCTTACTTCTTATCAGCCAGTGTGATGAAAAACATTGTATGCATCACGGTCGGTAAGCGGAATACTAACTCGAGTCATAAAAGATCTTCTAACACTCTCGTTAGTAATTCCGTACTTACCTCCCTTGATGCGCAATGTACTATTATTTCATACTATGTGATACAGGTACTTTTTGGCCTTGGGTTCCAATTAGTTGTTATATTTGCCACACCAGATGTATTCTGCAGACATGCGTTGCGCATTCCAGCGTGGGCGGTTTCCTTAAACAGTTACTTTTTAGTACAGATGATGCCTTTTTTACGCGCTAGTGTGAGAAGTGGCTCATTTTACGTCAGGTCCAAAACTTCGGACAGCCATCTGTACTAAAAAACGTCTAACCACAAACGTGAAAAAAGGAAATTCGTAACTCGTGTCGATTTAAAACATCGCCACTCGTTTCGAATTTCATGTTTTTCGCACTTGTGTCGTAACTGGTGTCGTAACACTGGGTGACTGACAATACTTCCATCAAAATAAGATGAATAAGTACACATCCTAACCACGAAGAAAATATACTAAAACTCATACCATAAATAGCTTAAAATCAAATATGTACATATTAAGTTACTTAACATTATAATCCAAACTGTCTAACATTATTTAATTGGGAAAAAAAATCGAATCAAAATTACACACCAAAACATCCACTACAGGTTTCGTCAAAAGATCATGCATACACTGACAATTAAATAAGTTACTTAACATGTATTTACTTGGGCAATGTAGCCTTGTACTCTAAGTTTATTCTTCATGTCGCGGCACAAGAAACATCTACTTAAGAAGTCGTAAACCTTTTAGAGCCTTCTCCGCAGTAATCCCTCATCTTTACTGTTTGCTGGCCGCTTATGAGGATATCGTGTTGTCCAGGGTTAAGTACGCAATTGAGAAGGGTCAGTTATCAAGGCTGGAACTGGGTACCTTGAGTCAAGGTACCCAAGGTCGAGTCAAGGTCCTTGACTGGTAGAAAGTGTAGGATACCAATAAATGGATTATCTTGCGACATTTCTACACAAATCGACTTAGTCCCAAAGTAGGCTCAATTAAAGATTACACAATTTGTGTAAAAACAATTTGCACAATTTGTGTTAAAATGTCACAAGATACTAACCCCCTTATTCATAAACGTTTGTTAACTTAACAAGCCGCTAATAATTGTTTGTCCCTTTTGCTCTAATGGACACATTGTTAAGACCGAAAGGGACAAACAAATAAACGTTTATGAACAAGGAGGTACATCTATTGGTATCCTATATCAAAACCAAGCGACGCGCGACAATATAATAATATGTCAAGGGTTTAAATTAAAGCCAAATTGGTTTAAGCGAAAATATTCGACGTTTGTTCAAAACACGGATTAATCGACGCAGATAAAATCTCTAATTCTTAAAATATAACTAGACGTCATAATTTGTGGATTTTTTTAATTCAATAAATGGGTGAATATCTGAGCGTTTCAACCGCCTAATTTTAGTGGCATCATTCTTCCCGAAATTTCTATATGTCTCAATGTTATACTTCGTCATTTGTATAAAGTACCGTACCTCCTTCAAATTACAAAGTAACATGTTGTAACGAATAGAAACGTCGGCTAAAATGATGCCACCGAAATTATGCCACAGATATTCACCAAAATTTTAGTTATATATTCCATAAAAATAACCAGAAGTAAGTTTATATAATTCATGTAAAGGTACGTGCAAATTCAGTCCTTATGTTGAATTTTGTTGCGTGGCGATTATATGGGCTTTTCCGTATACTTTCGCAGTAATAAATAAGCGAAGCCTGTAGTGGACTGTATGTATAGTTCGGAAAATATTATTTGACCGACTCTTATCTCACTTACGACCTTTTGTTTTGCGTCATTAACAATAGAAAAGTGTTCGACTGCTGATTGTCTAGTAAGAGTTAACGCAAAACAAAAGGTCGTAAGTGAGATAAGAGTCGGTCAAATAATATTTTCCGAACTATACATACAGTCCACTACAGGCTTCGCTTATTTATTACTGCGAAAGTATACGGAAAAGCCCATATAATCGCCACGCAACAAAATTCAACATAAGGACTGAATTTGCACGTACCTTTACATGAATTATATAAACTTACTTCTGGTTATTTTTATGGAATATATAACTAAAATTTTGGTGAATATCTGTGGCATAATTTCGGTGGCATCATTTTAGCCGACGTTTCTATTCGTTACAACATGTTACTTTGTAATTTGAAGGAGGTACGGTACTTTATACAAATGACGAAGTATAACATTGAGACATATAGAAATTTCGGGAAGAATGATGCCACTAAAATTAGGCGGTTGAAACGCTCAGATATTCACCCATTTATTGAATTAAAAAAATCCACAAATTATGACGTCTAGTTATATTTTAAGAATTAGAGATTTTATCTGCGTCGATTAATCCGTGTTTTGAACAAACGTCGAATATTTTCGCTTAAACCAATTTGGCTTTAATTTAAACCCTTGACATATTATTATATTGTCGCGCGTCGCTTGGTTTTGATATAGGATACCAATAGATGTACCTCCTTGTTCATAAACGTTTATTTGTTTGTCCCTTTCGGTCTTAACAATGTGTCCATTAGAGCAAAAGGGACAAACAATTATTAGCGGCTTGTTAAGTTAACAAACGTTTATGAATAAGGGGGTTAGTATCTTGTGACATTTTAACACAAATTGTGCAAATTGTTTTTACACAAATTGTGTAATCTTTAATTGAGCCTACTTTGGGACTAAGTCGATTTGTGTAGAAATGTCGCAAGATAATCCATTTATTGGTATCCTACACTTTCTACCAGTCAAGGACCTTGACTCGACCTTGGGTACCTTGACTCAAGGTACCCAGTTCCAGCCTTGATAACTGACCCTTCTCAATTGCGTACTTAACCCTGGACAACACGATATCCTCATAAGCGGCCAGCAAACAGTAAAGATGAGGGATTACTGCGGAGAAGGCTCTAAAAGGTTTACGACTTCTTAAGTAGATGTTTCTTGTGCCGCGACATGAAGAATAAACTTAGAGTACAAGGCTACATTGCCCAAGTAAATACATGTTAAGTAACTTATTTAATTGTCAGTGTATGCATGATCTTTTGACGAAACCTGTAGTGGATGTTTTGGTGTGTAATTTTGATTCGATTTTTTTTCCCAATTAAATAATGTTAGACAGTTTGGATTATAATGTTAAGTAACTTAATATGTACATATTTGATTTTAAGCTATTTATGGTATGAGTTTTAGTATATTTTCTTCGTGGTTAGGATGTGTACTTATTCATCTTATTTTGATGGAAGTATTGTCAGTCACCCAGTGTTACGACACCAGTTACGACACAAGTGCGAAAAACATGAAATTCGAAACGAGTGGCGATGTTTTAAATCGACACGAGTTACGAATTTCCTTTTTTCACGTGTCTCGTAAGACGTTTTTTAGTACAGATGGCTGTCCGAAGTTTTGGACCTGACGTAAAATGAGCCACTTCTCACACTAGCGCGTAAAAAAGGCATCATCTGTACTAAAAAGTAACTGTTTAAGGAAACCGCCCACGCTGGAATAGACTGGAACTAGACGTCATAATTTGTGGATTTTTTTAATTCAATAAATGGGTGAATATCTGAGCGTTTCAACCGCCTAATTTTAGTGGCATCATTCTTCCCGAAATTTCTATATGTCTCAATGTTATACTTCGTCATTTGTATAAAGTACCGTACCTCCTTCAAATTACAAAGTAACATGTTGTAACGAATAGAAACGTCGGCTAAAATGATGCCACCGAAATTATGCCACAGATATTCACCAAAATTTTAGTTATATATTCCATAAAAATAACCAGAAGTAAGTTTATATAATTCATGTAAAGGTACGTGCAAATTCAGTCCTTATGTTGAATTTTGTTGCGTGGCGATTATATGGGCTTTTCCGTATACTTTCGCAGTAATAAATAAGCGAAGCCTGTAGTGGACTGTATGTATAGTTCGGAAAATATTATTTGACCGACTCTTATCTCACTTACGACCTTTTGTTTTGCGTCATTAACAATAGAAAAGTGTTCGACTGCTGATTGTCTAGTAAGAGTTAACGCAAAACAAAAGGTCGTAAGTAAGATAACAGTCGGTCAAATAATATTTCTCGAACTATAATAGGCTAATTAATTATGTGCGAGTGTTGAATTTGACAAAAAGTTGACAATATTACAAAAATGTTGAGTTTGCTAAATGTAAAATTTTTTGCACGTTTAATTTAGAGTGTTGAAGGTTCATTTTAAAAATATTGAATTAGCGAGACACTCCCTACGTATTTCACACACCCCATACTGAATTGCACGTTTAAGTGGTAGTACCCAAAATATAATATTTATGTAGTCAGCAAGTATACCATAAATCACTTTCGCGGCCGATATCTGATAATCCTTCACTTTACTGCTGGGGTTTATGGTTGCCCGTGTTAATACGAAACCAGAACATATTTCACTTACGTATGGGGCCGCAAGAAAATACTATTGATTTAGAAAGAGTCGGCTTCGAAATGGGTAATTTTGATCCTTGTATCTCAAACTCAGTTTCTGTAACGCATATCCTAGATATTTTTATAAGTGCGTGGTGTACGGGCGATATTATACATTGTCCCTATATTAACTTTATAATTTGAATATTTCGACTTTGACTTTGGGTTTCTATTTATTCACGAGCTCATTTAATCCAATAGGCGAAATATTGAACCAAAAATTTTTCGTTCTTTTTCCTTCCTTCAATTTTGCTACCCTCATACTCGTACACACTACAGAAAACGCGAAGCAAAAGAAGAAAAAAAAATCTTGAGCTTATCATTTGTCAATAATGACCAGTTATGGGCCACCCACTCCTGGTATCATGGCAATTGGGGGAGGCCTATGTTCGGCAGTGAATGCCTTTCGGCTAATATGATCAGATCATAATACCTATACAAGTACGAAGTCATTTGATTGGTTTATATCCTAAGTATTCTATACATTATTCTTCCCGTACAAGAGAAATCGACGATCAATTTTGTATCTACTCAGCCGGAAATAAAGTTGATTTACGTTTGTCAGTCAATTTTAGGGGACAAAACAATTGCAACATTTTATTGAATAGAATTTAAATTGTATCGTGGTGAATATGTCCTGGTATTAGGACAATTAACCTCAGGAGGTTATCTCAAAGATGCCATATAACAATGGTTCCTTCCCAGGCTTTAGAGTCAAGTCGTCGTCGTATTTCCACCCTCACTCCATCACAGCTTGACAGCATCGGCAGATATCATGATGATATGGCTGCGATGATAAAGTAAACGTTTTTTAACGTTTAACCCTAACATCATAAGTCCACTGATCATCCGTCCATTTTGTGGGGCCTTTCTATCAACCGGTTTATGAGCCGTTTAAACCACACCGCACCGTCACAAGTAAAAAAATCAATAGGTAATGTTCATTCGAGTATACAACTTCTACGAACCTCCCCATATTCCCAGCAAGTCTATAAAATGTTAAACAGTTTTTGCAGAAAATGCAAAAAATTCACCAGCAAAAAATGGAAAATACCGTGTTTTATTCATCCAAAGTGTGCGCTTCCTTCGCCACACGACCGGCAATACTCATTATTTTCTGGAGTTTATTAGAATTTCTCTCGCTTTTTTTCTTTACAATCGCCATTTTTAAGCGTTTTTGTGGAAGCGACTCCTGCTGTGACAGGCAAAAGCCGGCAATTTATGAAAATTATAACTGTCTTGTGAATAAATGTAATAAATAAATATCATGAGGCAGACTTATGTTTTATTGCACAAAAGATCAGTTTGATCATTATAATTTCAGCCGGAAGAAGTTCACTGCTGGATGTAAGTGTGACCACAATTTGGCGGCATAAGGCATAATCACCACGCTTTGCAGGTGAGTTGGCAATCAGCAATACCTAGTCTATCGTAATCAATGTTGTTGCTACTCGTCTTTCCGTTTTGGTAATAATCGCAGGACGACAATAACGAATCCGAGCGGTTAAAACGCTCCTCGGAGAATCACCCTACCGCGACCAAAATAGTCTTCAAATTATGTTTTAAATTGAATGCATCGTACCTCTAGTGTTCAGTGCACGTAGCGTTTTATTGTTATCTCAGAAACGGTGCTTGATTATCGAATAAATATCTGACGTCTGAAAATTACATTAGAAACGTATTGGACGCGGTCGTTTCAAGACCAAGAGAGATATGGAGCCAATTTCTCGAAAACTTGTAATACAAGCGGAAGTCCTTATCTAATTTATAGTATTAAAAAGAGACATCCACTTATCCACTTGTTATATTAATCAAATTATAAGGATCCTTTGACTAAAAAATATGTCGGCTCCGTTAGGGCTCTTCATTTAAAAAAAAAATACATATGGAGCTATTACAATATCTAAAATATAATAAATAAAACCGTTTAAAAAAATGAACTAATATTCGAGCGCCCCGGTCGCCTCAGCAATCCGGCCATACTTCTGGAGAAATTGCTGGAAAGCTTGACATATCTATTATTGGCTGTCATGGTAGAGATAAGGGGGTTCTACAACTACAACCAAGAATAAAATATCCTGCCATCTCCACAAAAGCGTAGCCGGATCAATGAAGTGCCCGAAACATTCGAAGAAACAGCAACAAATATTTCTACTAATTGATTGAACATTTAAATCCACTTGTTTTACAAGTACAAGCTTTAAAGTTGCAAGCAAGAGAAATCAGTAAGTCATCACTGGCAACACACACTGATCAAAGACTTTCGTCTTCGAAATGAAATGAAATATTATATTTTGTCAATAGTGGGTTACAGTGGATCTTAAAACTATTTACAGATGCACCACATTGTGCGTTGTGCGCATAATTATTTTTTTTGACTTTAAACTCCTGTTCTTTGAACTCATCAGGCAACTTATTATATATTTCAATACTCATTATGTACGAGTTTTTTGATGTTAATCCTAGTTTAACAGCTGGCTTCAAAGGTGTTATTTATATTTGTAAAAAAAATCTTCAATTGGCATTATATTGGCATAAAATCTTCATTTTGCAATGCCGCCTCGGTGTTAGTTCTCATTTTTCAGCGCTCAGCCAGAACAACGGCGTCAGGTGCCCGACGGAGCTTTGTTTGCTGCATGTGTGGGAAACCAGCATCTTAGCTGAATGCCTATGAAGGGTGAAACTCGGGTTTGGTTTGTACTTATCGTCTAAATATTTCACTGACGCATTTAATAAATAAGCTGTGGTATTTTCTTCGATGATTACTCGTGAAATAAAAGTATAAAACGGAAAACCTCGCGTATAAATGAATAATAAATAAATAAATATCTTGGGACATCTTACACAATCGACTTAGTCCCACGGTAAGCTCAATTAAGGCTTGTGATGTGGATACCAAGCGACGATGTACATATATAATAGATAGATACATATAGATACTTAAATACATAGACAGCCATGACCAAGGAACAATTATTTGTGATAAATAAATACACAAATAATACCCTCGCCGGGATTTGAACCCCGAACCTCCAGCTTCGTAGGCAGGGTCACTACCAACTAGGCTACGGAGACTGATATTAATTAAATTTAGCTTCATCCCGACGTTTCAGAAATCTTTGTTTCAGAGAGCCCAAAAGATTATGTGATGATCGGCATATAGCTGCGGAGCTTCAGTACGCTAGGCAGGCGCTTTGGGCAAAGAACCTGATGATTCCTCGAGCCAATCAGAAGACTCGTATGAATTCCCACTGTTGAGCGGAGGTCAGCCATTCTGCCATTTGTTGGAGGGGTTACGGCCTGTCCGTCGCATCTTGAGACGTGCTTCTACTAAACTTATTCTAAGCCAATGAAGAAGATGTCTCAGTTTCTGAGGCCTGTTAAGTATAACACCACTTTACAGAATGCGGGAGTATATATATAAGCTGGATTGTGAATGCGCGCTTTCAAAATCATAATATATGTTGGGCAGACAAAGTTATTTTCTTTGTATTAACGTATGTATCTATATAAATTATATACAATTGCCTAATTTGATTTACAGTGGGCTTATCTCGATTTGTATAAGATTGTCCCATAAACTAACCAATTGACACCATTTCTTGTTCCGGAGTCCATAAGAGATAGGTATAGAGAGATATATTATAGCGTCGTGACTATTGCTAGAAAACAAAAACACAAAAATATAGTTATGTAATATCTAGACTTCAGCATCAATAAATGAGACGTGATTTACCAAAAATACAGAAAATCTTCCAATATTATCGGATAATCTTCTAACTGAAATTTCTTCATGAAACATAATACGATTTCAATCTCCCTTGAGCCCTCCCAAGATTTATAAGATTATACGAGAATTATCGGTACCTATGTATTGCAATCAACATTAGGTAGAACGATTTTAACTGATTTGTTTCTGAAATAATAATATTTAATAAAAAATCGCCACTTGTCAAGGCAAGTCGATTGGTGATAGTAGGAGCGTGTCCACTATTATGATGAAGTCAGTAACACTTTGATCCTTAGTCAACTCTTACGACACCCAGAGGAAGATTACATTTACAAGAGCCGAATAAACAACGTGACAGGTCAAATTAATTGAAAGCTTGTGAAGAGTCGATTGCTAGAAATCCTCATTTTCCCGGCCTCTGATGTACTCGTAATACGTAGGATGCCCTGAAAATTTCGGGAATTTAATACTTAGGAACGTATATTTGACATGTGTTATACCTCTTTCTTACAAGCATAGTCTCATTATTCGAAAACACTGGCCACTTAGAAAAAAAAAACAATGTCCGATTTTCAATTGTTTTTTAAAGTCGTTGAGTCGCTGGTGAAAATGGAGCTGTCCCGCGAAAGTTTTAGAGCAATGATTTATTATGACTTTAAAAGTGGATTAACACAACAACAATGTGGAGACCGATTAACTATTGCTTTTAGTAGTGAAGCACCTTCAAAGACGACCATATACAGGTGGTATTCGGAATTCCAACGTGGCCGTGTGTCTCTTGCGGATGACGTACGTGAGGGTCGACCGAAAACGGCCGTTACCGATCAAAACATCGATGTTGTTCGCCAACTGATAAAGGAAGATAGGCATGTTACATATCGGGAGATTCAGGAGACTTTAGGCATTGGAATGAGTCAGGTACAAGTTATTTTACAACAAGAGTTGGGCGTG
>JALPQI010021252.1:0-13687 GCA_025490895.1 Thaumatotibia leucotreta
AAAGCGCTTATTCTGCTACCTAAAACCCCAAAGGCTGCTGAAAAACACTTATTTTTTAATATAATTATTTTTGCTCGGTATCTTACGATATCTCCATTTTTCTCGCATTATTTCGATGTCTTTGTTGTGTGTTTTTCTGAACTATATTATAAGATAAGATATCTTACGGTATATTAATTACATATTATCGCTCATTTATCGTTACGTCTGTGACGGGCTTGATTCGTCATACGAATGATTTAACCCATGACGAACGAAATAACCCATTACCCATGCCATTAAGGCCCGGTATTCGTCACAGCTCGGTTATCAGTAGCCGAACCATGAGCTGGCACTACGTTATTAACGCGCGTTTATTTTCTATCCATCCTGCTCGTACTCGCGAAGTGGTCCGAGCGAGCCAGATCTAAAGTAAATAAGGTCCGACCGAGACCCAGATTTTAGTCTCGGCCGAGACCGAGACTTTGTAGAAAGGATAAAAAACGTATAAATTACATAAAAATCCCTAGCAAATACCTATAGTAAGTCCAACGACAAACTAAATACAGCAATTTCTTTAGGATATTTTCTTTTTTTGAAGTTTTTTGTAGGTATGTATTGTAGGTACCCCAAAAACCGGTATTCGAATTTTAGGTATTTTTATCGATAATATGATAGGGGTCGCTTACTCTAAATTATTATAAAGTGAAATTGAAGTCAGTTCTTGTCAATATGACACCAATAAAATCGCAGTAAGGTCGCGAGATGGCGTCAAGCTCGCCAATTACAGCTAATTACGAATCTCGGCCACGGCCGAGAGTCCCGGCCATTTTTGGCCGAGAGCCGAGAGGCATATCTCGGCTCGATTTTTGGCCGAGAATGCCGAGACCGAGACCGAGATCTCGGTCGGACCTTAAAAGTAAATGCGCGTTAATAACTTAGCGGCAGCCTGCGACCATATATAACATGGACGTCTAACGCCAGCTCAAAAATGCCCCCAAAAGCAATTGTTCAATAAATTGTGCAGGACATGGCGCTTTTTTTAACACAGCGCATATTTCGGCGCAACAACTTTGACAAATGTTTATAGAATATAGCCAATCAAAACTTTGATGGACCAATCACAACAATTTTTAAATGGCGGCTTAAGTTTTTATAGGTTGATATTTGAAATGAATTACCGTGATGCATTGAAGAGGGGGTGACAGTTGTCAACTAAAATTCAGGACCGTTTCTAAAAGGCAATTTAATATGGCGTGCGGCTTCCATGTTTTATTTGTTCGTAGGCAGCAGCTCACTATACCATGAGTTGGAAAGTAAAGGATAGGTACGTTAGATTTTACTCGATACGTGATGCATTATTATCGCGCATAAGACAACCAAAGTTTGAACTACGACCAAATCCTCAAAAAAAAAATGTTGGTTGGTTCTCACTGATCTCATAATCACGGTGTATATGAAGTGTCACTGACCATTATTTGATAAAAGATTGATGATGGGCAGCAGCGTCATCATTGGACACATTACTGCGATCGCCAATCCGCTTGCCCAGCGTGGCGATTATGGGTATTTGCCTCCTAATGCGTCTTCTTTGCGCCCGACCAGCTTTGTCTTCTTTATAAGACACAAGTTCGGTCTTGCGTGGAGTACTACTCTCATCTTTGGGATGGGTCGGCCCAGTACCTACTCGATGCTCTCGATAGGATGCAGCGGCGGGCAGTCCGTATTATCGGCGACTCTAAGGTTACCAGGCACCTTGAACCCCTTCAACTACGTAGGGACATTGGTTCTCTGAGCGTTTTTTATCGCCTGTACCATGGTGAGTGTTCTGAAGAGTTATTTTCCCTCATCCCGCCCTCCCCTTTCCGTTATAAAACCACACGTGCCGGTTTGCGGTGTCACTCCTTCACCGTGGAAAATATTCCCACACGTACTAAGAAATTCGGCAATTCCTTCATATGCCGAACTATAAAAAAGTGGAATTCTTTACCGGCACATGTTTTTCCGCATACCTATAAGTTGGGACCCTTTAAACGAAGCGTGAAGAAGCATCTAGCGGGCCAGCAAGGCGGTGGCAACTAACAGGTTACTGATTGTCTCCTGTTCGTTGCCGCCGCGATGTGGGCTCTACTTTTCACTTACGATACGAGGTGGAGTGGAGCCACTTTGTTGTGCCAACATAAAAAAAAATATATATATATACGCATAGTTAATAGGAGAGGCCTACGTCCAGCAGTGGACTATCATAGGCCTGATGATGATAATGATGATGATGATATCATAGAGCAATCTTCCGTCGAGTATTCATTAATTTTAATACGCACCGATTATTATTATTTATTTTTTAAGTCCTTCAACCCAGTTTTAAGACTGTACAGAGAAAATTTTAAAATTACACCAGTCAGTTCCCTATCCATCTTGAAACTATTTGTAAACTGTAACATCCTAATTTTATGGCTATCAAATTAAAAATGATTTCACAGTTGGAACGGCCTATTATGACAAATGAGGTTTTTATGTATTTCTGTCCCTTTGAAGCTTGTTTACAAGGGATCCAATTAGGGCTTAAATGCTAACGCGTCAAATCCGGCTCCCGAGCGTCTTGGAGTACGGACAGCGTCAAAAATAATACAAAGATATATTATTTTGTCTTTTGTTAAATGAAAATGTATGCAAAAGATGTGGTGACGGCAGTAATAATACATTTGTTACCACCTCAACTCCTCCTGCGGGTGTCGTAAGAGTCTACTAAGGTATTGAAGTGTCACTGACCATTATTTGGTAAAATTTGATGACGGGCAGCAGCGTCATCATATACGACTTGTAGGGATCAGATATTATAGCTGGATTAATTATTCGCCCGTATCAAATACCCACACTGTATGTTTATGAATTATACGAGTTCTGTATTTACCTAACCATCAAAATACCGACACAAATCGATTTACTTTTTTGCCAATCGCCCGTGCTATAAACTATTTGCCTAATTAAATCGCAATCTGATTTCGTCTAGACGCGGTAATTTTGTAAATCGATTTGCAATTATTGACACGTTTTTTAGGATCTTGATTAAAATGGGACTGGCCATTGATAATCGATATTTAAATTATTTCAAAGAGGTACGGACTGCATTTTTGCCACATATTTTGCAGTTCATTTAGCCTAGTAACCAGGAAAACCTGATAGTAAATAATTTATATCAACATTCATCTCATTAGCAATAATGTATTAAACTGGCATGTGTGCCCTTTTTTCCAGCATGGTAAAAACTCAAAAGTATATTATTTATGGTTGTTTTCAAAATATATTTGCCATGACATGATACAGTGATACAGGCATACAAGTACTCGTATACAATTGTATACATATACCTGAGCCATGAAAAATAATTACTGACGCATTTTTTAAGAAATAAATTGGGCAGCATTAGTAGCAAACACAACAAGACGATTGTAGTTTGGTGATTGATCTCAGAAAGAAGAATTAAATTAATTTTACGGGTCGATTACAATTTTTTTTACATAGTATAGGCTTTAAAGAAAACGAAATTTTACGTCACATGTTGGTGTTCTGAAGTTACCCATGTATTCATAACACAATAGAAACGATCATGATTTTTTATTTATTAAATCCGTAACTATATTGGCCCATTTTTTTTGCAGTCGGCCTATACAATCTTGATGTACTCATTACCCAGTGATTTTGTATTCACTGTTAAAGGTTGGAATATTCCTAGAAAAGAATGTATTGTATGCTGTCGCTACCCCAGCTGCGCAGGAGTGGCCCGAGTGGAGCGCTATAAATAGCGGGAACGCAACTTACTCGTCGCCTACTAGAGGGCGCTGACTTCCGGGTCAATGCTGATCTACTGTGTCCTTACCATAGAACTAAAGCAAAAAGTGTATGTAGAGTCCCGCATCATCATCACCAAAATCATTTTCTCTCTCGCCATGCCCATGGCAAATTTTCCTTCAACAGCCCCTCAACTCAACACCGTCCCCAAATGACGGTGCAACGACCGTCCCACCTTCGTGGCATGCGACCCGGCGGAACGCGGAACGCGGGAGCAGCCACAGATAATCCAGGAGGAGTATCGTTTGTACGAGTATATTCAGTCATATGTAGAGTCTGACCAGCGCAAAGTTATTTGCACAAGAAAATGAGGTAAATAAAAAATAAATACCTGGCATAAAATTATCTGCCAAATTAAATGGCAGTTTGACAATGACAAGTTAATTGATTGGCAAAATAAAAGAAAAAAAATATCGGAACAAAAATGCGCAAAGTTATGTTGGTCAGACACTTGGCCCATCAAAAAAGAGATCTGAGATCGCCTTTGCTCGGCGCGCACTGATATATCAGACGCCCTGACAAGACTTAAAAACAGTGACTGAAATGCAAACAGAAAAAAAGGCTGATGGACTCAAGGCTAAAGGCAGAAAACTTTTCCAAGGTATTCGGTAAATGTGAAGAACCCTTCCATGAACCATCAAAATTGTTTATGCTCTGATCTTAATGCGTTCCTGCTAATGCATCATGTTCTCGAGAGCTCTTGAAATTCCATTCCCACAAAAGGATTTAAGTCCTTTGGCGAGCTTAGGCACTTACGCCGTTTCAAAACGAGAAGGTATCATTTAGGTTAATTAGATAATCAAAGTTTGATTGCCATTTGTTTAACCTGTAGGTACTTGGTGTAACGTTTAAAATATGTATGCATTTGTTGACGTAATATCTGAGGCGTAAAGATCAAAATCGGTGACATATTTTTGGAGCACGTACTGGCGAGGATTGACTTTTGGATCCTATGATCATATGATCGTATTTTCAAAGAATTTCAAGTGCCATTTAGACCAATTATTGTGATCATAAGAGAGACAGGGTTCCAAAATTGTATGATTTTTTGAATTGAATCTTGAATGTGTATACAATTTTGCGACTGGGCAAACGCAATATGCAAGAATTATATTATTATTTTATTGTTGACGGCGGTGCAATTAAAACATAATGTAAACATGTTTAATTATGATAATTAAGCTGCACTTCATTATTAATAAGTATGACAGTGGGTGGCGTTTGAGTCATTTTTTTTTATTTAATTATGATTTATGGTATTTGTTAACAGCCTATTATAAACGAGTATTATTCTAAACACTTAGAACAAGTTATACCTATTAATCGATTAGTTAACACCCGGAAGGCGCCGTGGGCAGGGTTGTCCTGATTTAAACTAGATCATTATGTCATTATACTTTCCAACTATCTTTGTTAAACTAAAACTAAACCTTAATAACATTTTCAGGAATTAAAATAAATAAATATCTTGGGACATCTTAAACAAATCGACCCAGTCCCATGGTAAGCTCAAATAAGGCTTGTGATGTGGGTACCAGGCGACGATATATCGTCCATTAAATACAAAAGCGACACAACTCAAAAACCGTGAAAAATGATTTTATTGCAAAAACGACATTATAAGCACTAATATTTTACGTGACACTAAGACACCTGTCGATTTGACGTTAGAAAGTATCAAAATTATGCAGGTGCCCTTTTTGCACTATCACTCTTTCGAGACTAACTTCAGTGCTAAACTGCCATTTTGTCAGTTGCGACTCGATCGTCGACCAAAACGCACGACATTTTTGTGAAAAAGTGCCATGAAACGAAAAAATAAGTGATTACGTTAAAAAATATGTAAGCAAAAGTGCCATATTTGTAGATGTGGCCGTTTTGAATAAAATAAATACGTAAATATTATGTTTCTTTATATAAAAAGGAGTCGCAAAACGGAATGTGGCAGCTTTCATTTTAAAATATCCTCTTAAATTTGATTTTTCATTCATCAAAACTGCCGTATTAGGATTTGCAACCTTTTGAATTAAAAATATATTCGAATGCAACAATCACAGGAGCCATATTTATATATGATGCTGTTTTGAATAAAGTAAATATGTATGGTTTAGGTTTCTTTATAAACAAAGGAGCCGCAATACGGAATGTGGCAGTTAGGATTCTAAAATGTACACTTCATAGTACGTTTCAAAAAACATTGTTGCATTTACAACCGTTTTTAATTCAGTATAATATTAAAATCCATAAATGTACCAGACTGAATAATTGAGTATTTTTTGCATGAAATCTTAAAAAATACATTTCATCTTATAAAAACAGTAATTGTAAAAGGTGGTACTACTTTGTATTGTGTTCGTTTTACTTAAAAGTATAATTAGAGATTGTGTGGAAGTTGACTGTGAATTTTGTGTAACTATAATTGCGACTACGAAGAAACAATAATGGCATAAACTTCGGCTTATTAAGTATTTGTCATACTTTCCTATTATATTATTTGTATACAATACAAGTAAAACAAACATAGATCTAACCCCGCATGTTTTAACGAATCTAAAAACTTATTAGTATTTATTTTTTCACTTTTGGGAATGCCAACATAGGGATGATGACTCTATTTAAAATAAATTATTAGACATTATGCACGGCATCATACTCGAATAAATTATTACTAAAATATAGACTGCAGTCATTATTGTACAGAACTTTTATTTAATATAAGTGTAGTATACAAACGTGAAGTCACTTTTGTGTATTTCAAAAATCGAAAGATGATGTTGATTTGACTTGACAGTCATCATGCCTATTGCTTCACTACATAGGTAGTACCCAAGTACTAGCGCTAAACTGTCATGTCGTCTAGAAAAAAAATTTACATTATTACTAATCATAAGTAGATTTTTAGGAAAGACTATTATCTCGGCAATTAAATATTGAAAGATATACTTTTGTATCGGCAAAAATTAAGTTCTTGCATCAATTCTAATGAAAAAACTAGTCAACCGTCAAAACATATCAATTTGGATCATTTAGTATGGGATCATAGTAACCACCCCACAAATACAATACACATAGAAAAAACAAATAACCAAAGATGTACTTATCCGATTTTTATTAGTTACGTGCTTTTAGGTGGGCTACCTGCTATTCCGGTTTATAGTAAAAATAAGTGGTATCAAAGTAAATTCCATTCTCAACAATATAACTTTGATCGCGTTGTATTTATTATATACTTATTTACGTAAGGTACCTCTTTTTTATATTGTAGGTTGATTCTTGAAGAAAACCGATAATTATATCCAAATTTTAAACTAATACGTCCGTTAAATTCATCAAAATATGTAACCAAAGTTAAAATTAATCAAAGTACTCCGGTTTACTTTACCTATAAACATGGTCTGACAATATGTAAGTAAAGAAACAGTAAGAAAAAGGTTTTGTCTGGTTCAGTTTTGTTAAAAAACAGTATTTCTTTATTTAAGACATGATTTTATGCATGATTTAAATGAAATAACTGCAATTTTTTTTGTATTTGTGGCCTTTGATGGAAAAAAAATTATCAGAGTTAATGTTATTTTTTTATGCAAAACGGACGTATACGCTTATAAAAGCTTGCACAGCACATATTACTTTCTATTAACCAAACACATCAAAAGAGAGTTAAGATACCTACAAATTGATATATAACACATATAATATTAACGCTGTAAAAAAATTTTGTGAACAAAAAACGAATACAAAATCTTTAAACAGCTCCCCTGGAAAAAGTAAATTTTTGACTTGTGTCGCTTTTGTATTTAATGGACGATATACACGGTGCCTTGCGAGGAAACCACATAATTTTAACTATGCATTCTAGACATCAAAATAAACAAAAAATATTATGAGACCAAATGTCAAATTCCACAAAAATAATTTATTTTTTTTTCGATTTTTTTTAGACTTTGAATACTTTTTAACATTTCCAATACTTTTTATCATAACAACAATTTGTTTTTAGGGACAGGTTTTTTCGTCAAGTCTATTCTTATGTTTTGATTGTCAAGCAAAAGGTTTGGTAATATTAGAACACATTGTGGCAGCATTGTAATCAAAAAGAAGTTTTATGACGAGTTACGTCGAAAAACTTTTTCCGAAAAAAGGTTAATTATCTTTGGAACCAAGCCGAATCCAGGAAATTTTATATAACATTAAATACTCTAAATATGCTCAGGAATTCAGCATTAAAATTATGTGGGTTCCTCGCGAGGCACCGTGTATAATAGATAGACACATATAGATACTTAAATACATAGACATCCATGACCAAGGAACAAATATTTGTGATAAATAAATACACAAATAATGCCCTCGCCGGGATTAGAACCCGGAATCTTCGGCTTCGTAGGAAGGGTCAATACCAACTTGGCTACGGAGGCTGACAAAATTGACTACAAGTACAGATTGTAACCTACTTAAATAGTATTGCTCCCTTCAGGGCGGCACGGCATTCAGTATCGTACGTGGATTTAAAAAAAGTATAAGAAAATGTTCGCGAAAATATAGTACAGTAGGTTCGATAAATGTGCGAAAAACATGAAGTTTCAAACGAGGATTGAAATATTAATACACGACCGAAGGGAGTGTTTTAAATCGACACGAGTTACGAATTTCCTTTTTTCAGTACTCGTGGCCCTCCAAAGTTTTCGACTTGACATGAATTTAACCGCCTCTCTTCTCGAACTAGTAAAAAAGCACCAATCGTACTGATTTTTATCAGAACCGAATCTTTTACGCGTTAGTGCGAGATGTGATTAATTTTTTGTCAGGTATAATGGGTCACTTTTGCTTAACCCTTAATTCGACAACGTCCAAACTAGTCTAAAGTGCTGGAGATGGTCTTTGATTCACTTTTTGTATTTTTTTTAGAACCGGAATAATTAAGACTGATTGCCAAAGAACCTTGAACACACGGTCATACAATATTTCTGTCAAATTAAGGGTCATATATTTATTATTGTTTATTAATGTCGTGGCAACCCTAGTGAGCTGCGCCGGCGCAAACCGGCTGTACCTAATTGAATTTGTTTCGCGAGGGCAAGGCTGGGTCACTGCGATCGTCCTGTAAGCAACATTGTACATTGATTCCATTGTGACTTGTGACCAGGCTTGGGAATTCAAGTGGGTACCTACTTTTTAACAGGTATTGTAGTCGTCCAAATAAAAAAAACCGGCTAAGAGCATGTCGGGCCATGCTGACTGTAGGGTTCCGTAGTTATTCAAATGGAGGAGGTACCCTAAAAAAATATTTTTCTCAAAAATGCAATTAGTAAGGGTCACGGTCCATACAAAGTTGAGAAAAATTGTGCGCTGCGAGTTACAGTTTTGTAATTTTAACCAGAGCTAGAGGGTCTCAAAATAGTTGTTTTTAGATGTGGAGGGAAAACCAATTCCCCCCCTGAGCGCGGGGGGAGGGGGGTGAATGGGCATGCGGAAGGGTTGCGTTTAATATTTTTTTACTAATTAATAAGGCCTACTATGCATTGTTTGGTATCATTTTCGTGTAAAACGGACCTGGAAAATCCATTTTTTATCATAAACATGAGCAATTTCATATAAAAATTTAGATTTTTTTGGAGTAAAAGTAAAAAGTTACCGTTTTTATTTTAATTTAAGCGTCATATAAGTATTAAAAAACAAACTAATCCAATTAAAAAAAATTGTGTAATATAGCATATTTATTGCAGTTTATAAAAATATACACATTTTGTAGTCTTTCATACAAAAATTCACTGAAAAAAAAAATTATCTGACGCGTACCTCCAACAAAAACAGCCGCGTAATCTCAATAAAGAGACTTTTGTGCCGGCAACTGCTCATAGATTATACATATTTTTGTACTTGCATATTATTGTTCATATTACAATTGTAAATATTTATTGATATGAAAGTAAATTGAATATTTTCTGATCTTCTTTTTTTAAATAACCTAGGATTATTAAGAATTTTATTTGATCAGATTCTATTTTTAGATTTTATCGATTAACCGCGTGTATATTTAATATCTGGTCTATCTGATCACATGTATGATATATAGTATCTGATCATATGAATCGGAATGGGTAATCATTTTTACAAAGTGTCATTAGGTAATGATCTCATTACCAAAGACGATAAAGGTAATTTTCACTAACCGGGACTAAACAAC
The DNA here is from genome assembly GCA_025490895.1 of Thaumatotibia leucotreta. Taxonomy (NCBI): domain Eukaryota; kingdom Metazoa; phylum Arthropoda; class Insecta; order Lepidoptera; family Tortricidae; genus Thaumatotibia; species Thaumatotibia leucotreta. The sequence goes on from JALPQI010021252.1 coordinate 10,016, forward strand.
TAACCCAGTCCACCCACGTTAAAAGTTTATATCATATGGAATTTGACAATCAATTGTTAAACGTTTACTTCATAAATCATCATTATTACCATATCAGCCGAAAGACGTCCACTGCTGAACATAGGCCTCCCCCAAAGATTGCCACAATGACCGGTGCTGCGCCACTCGCATCCAGCGTACTCCTGAGACCTTCACCTTGTGGGGGGCCTAATATCCACGCTGTGCCTTCCACCTGCGAGGCCGCCGCATTGGCCATCGGTTCTACGTGCAATGTGCCCCGCCCACTGCCACTTTAGTTTAGTGATTCGGAGAGCTATGGAGCTATACTTTGGTTCTGCTGCGGATCGTCCCATTTCTAATACGACCTCGCAGAGAGACTCCCACCATAGCCCTCTCCATTGCCCTGTGGGTGACTTTAAGCTTTCTTATGAGGCCCATTCTAAGCGACAACGTTTCAGTACCGTATGTCATCATCATCACTCTTGTAAATCTTTGATCAGTGTGTGTTGCCACACTGATCAAATACTTTTGTCTTCAAGAACTGCGGAATATTGGACGAAAAGATGTGTCGTAGCTTCCCAAACGCTGCCCAACCTAGTCGGATTCGATGATTGACCTCTTACTCAAAGTTGGACCTACCTAACTGGGTAGCTTGTCCTAGGTATATTATAGTCGTCTACACCTTCGAGTTTAGTCTCCGATTGTAACGGGAGTTTTCGTCTTATGCATGTTCATCCTAAGACGAACTTGCTCGAAGACGCTACTGAGGTCAGCGAGCATCGTACTGAAATCTTCCAAGGTTTCAGCCAAGACCACCGTATCATCAGCGAATCGAAGGTGAGTGAGGTACCTACTCGCTGTTTATGATGATACTCACCTTTTCCAGTCCAGTCTTAAAGACATCTTCCAATGCAGCGGTAAACAGATTAGGGGAGATGACACCTCCTTGCCTGACTCCCCGCTGCAGTATATTAATATCCTTCAAGCTTTGGTATTGGAGTCGGATTGACATAGTGGCGCTTTCGTACAAACACCTCAACATTTCGAAATAGCGGTAGTCTACTTGGTATCGTTAAAGAGACTGCAGTACGCCCAGAGTTTCGATCAAATCGAAGGCCTTGGGGGTTACCATGACGTACTAATGCGATTCAGTTTAGGTTCTGGGAAAGGGGCAGTGATACACGACTCGTATAGCCTTGTCCCTTTCTCTCGACCTAAATTAAACCACATTAGGACGTCATGGAAACCCCCCTTATCGTAGTCCACAAACGCTAAGCAGAGGGGCAGGTTATACCTATTCCTCGGTCTTCTGTATAACATTTACGAAACGCCAATTCGGAAACCGGCTTGTTCGGGAGGCTGGAAGTCATCAAGCCTGTATGCAAGACGATTCGTAATGACTCTTCAAAACATCTTATAAATATGGCTCGGAAGTGAGATGGATCGGTAGTTCTTCAATAAGGCGTTGTCGCCTTTTTTCAAGAACAGTACCACCACTCTTCTGTTTCATGCCTAAGGCGTTCTTCCTTCCGGAGTTGAACAACTTCTGAAGGGCCATAAGGATTGGTTTACCACCTGGCTTCAGATGCTCAGCTATAATTCCGTCTTCCCCAACGCCCTGTTATTTTTGAGTTGTTCAAGAGCCATTCTAATAATCACATAGGCTGATGTATCGGATATCCTCTGTATAGTGACGGGTCAGTCACTTACTTCATAAGAAATTTATCAATCATCAAATTCCGTGTGAAATAAACGTTTAACCCGGGGTGCTTAGTTAACCCAGGTTGATGCAATTTGCCCGAACAGAGATTATGGAGTATTTTGTTTACGCAAAATCGCTAAATTCCCGCAGTAGAAACGTACGTCAACAATAAGTCAAAGCAACGTCCCTTTTTTATTCGAGGTACGCGACAGGTGCAATTTTTTTACAACTTATTTTTGAATGGAAAGTTCCAAAAAGTATATATTTTTAGAAACTAGAATAAATACGCTATCTTGTAGTATTTTTTTTATTTTCATATATTCATTTTGTAATACTTATATAACGCAACAATGAAAATAAAAACGGTGATTATTTTACCTTTATACCAATAATTATTTTTTTATGTATGAAAATCCTCATGTTTATTATCAAAACTGAATTCCCCGTGTCTGTTTTATATGAAAATGATACCAAACAATGAATAGTAGGCCTGAATATTAGACGAAAATTTTTTAAACATAACCCTTCCGTTTGCACATTCACCCCCCTCCCCCCTCGTTCAGGGGGGGAATTGGTTTTCCCTCCACATCTAAAAATATTTATTTTTACACCTTCTAGCTCTGGTAAAAATTACAGAACTGTAACTCACAGCGCACAATTTTTTCCATTTGGACCTCTACTAAATGAAATATTGTCTTTACGTTCCTTAAAATAGACTCGGAAGTATCGCTTTTAGGGCGCAGTAACTCACTGGGATGGAAATGGAAATTCATAACACTTTTCAGGCCTCTGATGTAATGTACTATTTTCTACATTTAATTGTAACACTTTGTCGGCTTGATTAATATGTATACCTGTACCAAATTGCAAATTTCTAGTACTAACGGAAACTGAGGTATACCGCGGACAGACGGACAAAACGAAAATACATATAGGGGTAGTTTACTACGGAACCCTAAAAAGGGGAAAACAACAATTTACAATTCGAAAAACGTATTTATTGCTGTAAAGTGCTTAAATTTAAAATGTTCGAGTAATAAAAACTAATCCAATAAGTTACATCTTATTATTCGAATACTAAAATAGATCAAATATTAGATTTTTTCGAATATTCAAATTACAAGCCCTACCTATTCACCACTGAGCGTTAGCGATTTCCATCTTGGCTACGCACCCTGATAATGATAAACCACTTACTCTAGGTACAGCGGCCCTACCGCGAAAAATGAAATTCGTAAATTTCGAGGATTTGTCTCTCTCACCCTAATGACGCCTTCGTTTGAGTGACAGAGAAAAATCCTCGATATTTACGAATTTCGATTTTCGCGGTAGTAGGCCTGTACCAGGCTATAAAGTTTGCACATCAGTCACTGGAAAGAGCCTCGGCTTCATAGAGCATTGTCCCTCTCGAACTTATGTGACGTTTATGCAATATTATTTATTTGTCTTTTTAAAGACCAATGTGCAAACTTTATCGCCGGTCACTGTACTAAAACAATTACCGGTCGATTAGCGATTAGCGTTATCTAACCGTTAGAAAAACCAACTAAACGGCTGAATTGGAAGCAGTTTTTTATTGAAACTGCATTATTATGACAGTTCGTGTGCACTAATAGGTACGAGGTTAGGCCATAATGTAAATGGATGACGATAAAATACCTATAGTCATGATAGCGTGTTAGATCAGCAAATTATGCCATAAATAAAAGATAAAACTAGGTAAACACCTCCACAAACGAGGATTTGTCTCTCTAATGACCACCGTGTGGTGACGTCAGTAAGAATACATTTGTCACCACCCCCAAATCTTCCCGCAGGTGTCTTAAGAGTCGACTAAGGGATTGAAATGTCAATGAATATTATCCCTAGATGATTGATGATGGGCAGCATCATAGTGGACACACTACTGCGATTAATCCGCTTGCTCAGCGTGGCGATTATGGGCATTTAACTCCTAAATGCGTCGATAG
>JALPQI010021253.1:0-17303 GCA_025490895.1 Thaumatotibia leucotreta
GGCAACCTTATATTGAATGGTCAGTTTTCAATTAAACTTTGTCCTTATCCTTATTCACTTTCGGTAATCATATATTATTAAAATGTAAAAATATTTGCAGGTACCTCATCTGGTGATAATAAGAACTCTAAAACTGAAGAACAAAATGATAATCCATTGAAAGATGTCATTATTAATGGTAAGCTAAAAAAACTTTCTCCATTATGACTATGACTAACTTTTTTTATATGCATGACGTATCTGCACCTGAATTGCCAAGGTAAAAATAAATGATTTTATTTGTCTTTACTGATATATTATATCTAATTGTTTGGCGTTATGACCAGATACTACTGCCAACAAAACTAAACGAAATCAAGACCCATCAGAAGACGGATCACCTGATGAAGTTCAGTCGGAATCATCTCAAATCAATGATAATGAAACTCCATCAGAAGCAAATGAAGATCCTTCTCAAGAACCTGTTTCATCTCAAGATAAGGGCGCTTCGGGAAAAGCTGCTCATTCAGACATCGATGAAAATAGCAACACTGCGTCCGAGGAATCAAATGATGAATCTTAAAACTTGGTAGATTTAAATAGTAAAGTGCCAAATATCTTTATGAATATTTAACCCAGATTTAGGAGAAGTTAAGTTTTGGAAGCACTGATCTTGTTATTTTTTCGAACTACTAAATACCAATACAATTTGATGATGATCAATAAACCATTACGAAATAGACTTCAGTGAGTTTGTTTTTTCGATAGCTAACTTCCTACAAGTTGTTGTAAAAAGTGATTAATAATTATTATTGCATTTGTGCTTCAACAATGGTGTAAGCAGAAAGGCAATAATAGCTTTCTGAGTCATGTAATTCCTAGAAATATACTACTTATGCAAATTCTTTTGTTATAGAAACAAAACATGACCTGGTGAGTGACTAACCAATACACCTGTCTAGCGGTTTACAGTACAAGGTTTTAGTCATAAACTATATTAAATATTCAGTTACATACAACAAACAAGAATTAAATTATGCTTAAAAATAAACCAAATCAGCCAAACTTTTGCATGAATGTGTCGCGGAACTGGGTCCTGATAAAACCAGTTCTTAAACATTTAAAGACTAGGAATAAACTTTTTTATGAAAGAAATATATCCAAGGTAGGATTTATGTGACACAAAAGACAAAAATATAATGAATAGGGTATAATAGTCCATAACTCTTAGTTAATTGCGTACGTGCGTTTGCACAGTGTTAACTGGACACTTCTGTGTACTGCGCAACGCGTGCGCGTAGACATCATGCGGCGCAGTCGATCTGCCATAACAGGTGGATAAAGTCGGGACGCATTGGGAAGAATTATCTGAGGCATTATTTTATTTCGCTATAAGTACACGTTGACTTTTATAGTTATTGTTCAAATTTTAAATGTTGGTTCTGTAGGTATACATGAGTGCCCGAAACGAACATTTTGTTGGAGTTACCTTAACTCATTCGATGCTAACGTTACCCAATGGGCCAAGAATTTAGAAATTGTGGTGTGATCGATTACTCATTAAGTGACTACATATGTAATAATGCCATACGAATAAATGAATATGACCTTAGAATTACCCTCTAAAATGTAATTAGTGACAAAAGAACAAAATGGTATTTTTTGAGTAATAAGTAACCTTTTTTGATGTTTATTTTTCAACAGTAATAATATTATTATTTGTTTTAAAAAAATAAATGTACTTGACGTACGTGAAACGATCGCTCTTGTTCACTTATCCTGAAAGAAAATAGAAAAATACTATTTTTAAAAGTATGCACTCATCAACCGATCGATCTTAAATTTTCCTTTCCCCTTACTCTCTCTAATGTCGGTAGTTGTCGGTAATAAGTAACCTTTTTGGTAATTTAATTATAATTGATATACATATAAAATAATACTATGAAAACGGATAAACTCGCGTAAATGAACTAACTTTAACTTTTTACTAACTATAAAATAATATCGTTATACTGATCGCGCCTTTAGCAAATACCAGTGATTTATTGCTATTTTATGACACGTACGTGATCAATACGAGCAGTTTACCGCGTACTCAGCACCCAGCTTCCCAATAAAGTCGCACTAGTTTTTGTGCATACCGTTTGGCTTAAGCAGCGCACCAACAGCCTGGTATTCCACAAGGCACTGTGTTGGGTCTCATTTTCTTGTACGTGTGAGAGGGATAGAAAACGTTTAATTAATATCGCAGTCATGCCATGTCCGCTATTTTGAATAGTGGTCCAACTTTCTGTATTAGGAGATATTATTGCACCGGCAAGTAATTAAATGAATTAGTAGGCAGTTTGTTATATATGGGCAGAAATATTAGTAAATATTTTAGTGACAGAAATTATAATTTAGTCATGCAATAGAGTTTTAATTGATGATGTAACATAGGAAAATGATTACAAATAACTAAACAAAGAGGATAACTTGGTTGATATTACGAGATCTACATACAACGACTGGTTTATTTGTGATCTAATCACTTAGCGTTGAAGTCGGTGGCTTAAAAATCTTCATTGAAGTATTGATCTTCACTGTTGCGTTTAAGTATATCATCATTCCATTATTATTTTGACAGCCATAGTAATCTTACAGCAAAATATAATTATAAGATTTTCATATCTGACTGCATCTTTGATTCGATCAGTCTAAATATAACTACAACCAGTTTCTTGACATCGTACGTGGCTCTGAAATACGGGCATTTATTTTCCAGAACGATCCATTTGTTTAACATTAGCCAAATCGTCCTTTAATGGTTTCAATTGCGCAAACAATTTAGTAATCCATCAATAGACACATCAATTCTGATCGTAATCAATCTCTCACGGGGTCAATCCCGATTCGGGCACAATGGGAGCATTACCGCCCGGGTTCAACAAGTGGCCTTTGGCCCTGCGGCAATTTAATATAGATCTCTCTGCTGTCATGCCAACGAAGTAGGCGCTAAAGGACTAGGTATGTACAAGATAACAGATTTTGCAATAATATGTGAATATTTTGCATTGAAATACACACATCTTAGTGGTATAATTTGAAATGCTGAATATTTACTGTCACTTTAAATTTTATGTTCTGAAAGAAAATTACAAATGTTCCCCCTTATTAGCAAGCCGCTAAGTATTGTTTGTGCCTTTCACTCCTTATAGACATATTAATAAGACTGAAAGGGACAAACAATTTACGGCTTGCTAAGTTAGGAGACGTTTATGAATAAGGGGGGTAGTGCATAATCGTTATCCTTCGGTTTTTCGCAGAAACGTCTGAATTCATATTGCTATTACAATAGGAGAGGCCTACGTCCAGCAGTGGACTATCATAGGCTGATGATGATGATAATGATGATGATTACAATTGTATTAACTTTAATATCACTGCACTGAAGTAAATTGAGACATAACGATAAAATTTAACGATACCGTGAAACACGAAAAAAAAATTTACAATGCGTAATATGATCAGAAAGTGCTCTTTTTAAGGATAAACTTATGCACAGAAAATGTTTTTTCCGCACGTGTGCGGGAATGAATTTTCATAGTATTTTTCCGCAGGGTCTGGTTGATACTGTCGAGATAGTCCGATTTTCTTGGTATACCTAATGCCTTGTAAAATGTTGTATGATATACGCATGTTGAAATGTAGGCTCTTTTCAAACTCGTGTCGGTTTATAACACTCGCATCGCTCGTATTTTATAGTCACCGACACTCGTCCTGATGAAAAAAGCCTACTTTCGACACTTGTATCATAAATAACAATTGTGACACATGAGTGCAATCAATCACTCGAAACAAAACATAAGCTCAAAAACGGAAAACATTCAATAATATTCTAACATTTTCTTACCTTCTATTTTTATTTTGATAGCAAACAGTCACATTTATTAAAAACTCAGTTTTCAATTCATCACAATGACACCAATGTGATTGACAAAACATTTTTTTTATGAAATATTATAATACTTTAATTTAATTCTTTAAGTTGCTATCCTACATAATTTATCTCAGGGTCTTCCCACTTCTCTGAGTCCGTGGGAACTGTGCTCTCCCGATTTAGGCAATATCGTTCGCCATCGAGCTGTGTTTGTCCGCGTCTGATTTATTCGCGCACCTTAAACTTTGTCACGACACGGACGTAAAAGGAATCGCTTATAGTCTGACAAACGACTTGGCCCTTTTAGTGATTGAAGGGGTTTAAAGATGAACGTTATTCGCAATTTGGTATTTTCGCTGGAGAAACAAATAGCATTCACAACAGAACATTATGAAAAGTGTGCAGTATGTACCTATTAAAAAAGATTTCTTTTTTATCAACTGCTTCTTTTGTGTAAGACCGTATTTATATTTTGCATTGCATTTATTTCCCCATTGACGTACTATCAGCTTCATAAAACATAATATTATCATTATTTTCATGATAACGGAAAATGTCACTTGAAGGGTCCACGCAAAGAACATGTCTTTGTCTAGTCAATTCAAATTACAGAAGGAAAAACCACCTTTTAACAGGTTTTTAGGTGTGAATTTTCCCTGATTTTTTAAGCACTAGACATGTTTTTGCCGTGGACCCTTCACTTATTAACTTCAAAGCATTTAACCTATATTTTTATTATAAAAAACCTCTTACCCTAAATGTTCGAGTTCCGTCACTCGGCCATCCTGTGTGATTATGCTCAGACCCATTATCAATTCCATCAACATTACACGTAACATATTAATCGTTGATCCCATTTCGTCCAATTTTATCAATGTCCTGATCACTTCCGAATACAAATTTTACCAATACCTATAACTGGTCAGTTTTTGTCTTTAAACACAGTCTTAAGTGCCGTTTCGTTGGTACCATTTTTGGTCGTTTTTGGTTCATAAGTTTGAGTATAATGTGAACGTTAAATGTTATGAGGGATGTAAACATTTATGACACTTAATTTGGTTGGAGCATATCTCCGGTAGCGTCGTAATAAAGGCATGCAACAATATGCGCTTTGGGCTTTGGACGGTACAAGCCATAGGTGATGAGAGATAGATAAGGCACTCAACAGGAAAATTTTGAAGATCGCCGTTACGCGTCATTCCATAGAAACTTGTTCGTATCCAGCCCGGACAGCAGGAAATATTACTATAGAATTGATGTTTACTTTTCAGTCAGAACGACAATAATATTTGTTTTTAAAAATAATTGTAGTTGACGTACGTCAAACGATGGCTTATGTTCACTTGTCCAGAAAAAAAAAACAGAAAAATACAATTTGTAAATGTATGCCACTCGTCAACAGATCGATTTAAATTCTCTTTTCCCCTTACTCTCTGTATTATCGGTAGTAACTAACGAGTTTTATATGCGTTGATAAAAAATACCAGTAGCTTACGAATAGGTAAAATAACAATATTATGTACTTGATATTTGACATTCTAACAGTTACGATTACCCATAATAATTTGCTTTGATCGTTTCGTGGAAGGATTTTTTTCCGAGGGACAATGTTTCCTATTTTAGAAAATAGTTTACGTAGCCGCTCCTCTCATCATCGTCTTCCAAATAATAGTACAACGACCATACCACCATCGTGGGATGAGACCCGGCCACAGCTGCAGTAGCGGAAACGCGGCAGCAGCCACACATACTCTTGGAGGAGCATATCGTTTGTAAACTACCACGTAACTTCTAAATACCTTAAATATATTTTTGTAGCCCTTGTGATAAATGACATAACTCTCCGGCCATTTTGGAAATTGGTGTACATGTATTAAACTTATACCTTTTTCACAAGCCTCAGGAAGTTGTACTGTGCCCTTTTTCACTAGAACCACAGAATTTTTAATGTAGTCAAAATAAATAAAAACTACGCTGCATAATATACATTCATGTGTAATATACTTTTTCATACAAACGCTTTCCACTTATGTTTGTACCACATTCACTGAAAATATAAAATTTTATGCGTTTCATCGAGACCGAAACGAAACGACCTTTTATGCAACGTTTAGTGTTATAGCTTAATTTCGACTTAAAAGTATCGATTCCTGAATGACCCCATACTTATATAGTATCAGAGATGACCCATACTTATAATATAAAGTGGAGCAACCCAAAATTTTCATGAATAAACAATGATATATTTGAACCTTGTGGTATGTGATTAGGTGTACTAAAATTATGTTACAACGTTGCAGGCTATATTTAAATTAAAAATATGAAGTAAGGGTCGCAACTTTAAATTATAATTAAGCATAATTATAACTTTGTTACCCTGTACATATAAAGTAGGATCTATATATTTCATTTTAGATACAGACGTATAGTAGGTTTAAAGACGGAAACATTTTGCTTTCCGAATAGTTGCTACGTGAAGATGATTTTGGAAAAACTTAAAAATAATTACGATCCGCTAAAAAAACTCATTCAGTATTTTATGTATCTTGATTAGGCAAAAAAAGATAATTATCATGTGTGGCAGTCGGATTAACAGGTCAACCATCTCAAAGGAAAATTGTACCTGTATTTTATGTGACAAAATGGCCGAACATAAATATTTAAATACATTACCTCACCATGGCCAAACAGATCATACGCGAGCTCATAAAAATAATATTTTTTAATTACCACCCATAATTTAAGCAGGACGTTACCGGCATTACACTCAAAAACATTAAATTAAAAATTCTGTTACGCATTTATAATTAATCAACTGATTTCGGCTGGTAAATCGATCCGTGACCAATTGATGTGCGTCGATGGTCCTGCCATCTTTCGGCAGAAGACGTAACAGGCAATGTTATTCCAATGTCATATTGAGAGTTTGCGAGTTGCTCAATCGAATGGACCAGAAATGGAATGGGTAGGTAACAAACAAGTGATATACCCTCCTGTTGACAATTTACCGGTGTAATTTGAACGAATTAGTATGGGAAATAGAACAGCCTTTTGTTCGAGGAGACCTTTTAATAGGCCTCTGCGGCTAAAGGGATTTGGGGAAGGGAAGGGATCTGAAGAAAGCTAATTTTTATAGGGCACTTATGTCTGTAACAAAAATAAGTAACATCAACATCAATTTGTTTAATTATAAAACAAATTGATGTTTTTTAATCATGAATTGATTACAGCGCCCTCTATAGCAAATTCAACGCAACGGAGAGTTGTCGAGTTTGCGGACGATTGTGGTAGGCACACGTCTTTGAGTGGCTTAAGATTGTAGTACCTTCGAAACATTAAGTACAGATATCGCTAGTGATTAGCTTCACAATACTATTGACTAAATTCTCTATGATCGACGGAAGGTCGTCTGGTGTAATTGGAAGCACGTTGGACCGGCAATCAGAGGAAGCGGGTTCGAATCCCGTGACAACCAGAGTCTTTCGCAGTTGATTTTTTCTATGTTAAGCACACCTGTTACGACATTGTGCACTTATGTCTGTTTTAACCTTGTAAGCCCAAAGTTGTATGTTTAGGACAATTTATTTCATATGTTTTCTATGAAAGTCACCAAGTAAAACTTCCTAGGCCGGCTTTCGCGTGTCCTGAAGGGAGAATAGGTAAGGAAAATGAATATCTAAATAATTTAAATAAAATACCTCCGAGAATACTACGGTAAATGGCATATTATTTTAATATTTTTGACAAGGTACGACGTTTTTGCCGGCTTAAGAAATTCTTATAAGAATTCTAAGGAATACCATCTACAAACACATTTCATGTAAAAAAAAATTAAAACACACAAATGTTGTGCACGAGTAGATAGCTCTCAACTACAAATTCAGCATTAATTTATATCTACAGGTGTACATAGGGATTACAGGAGAGATAGGGACATTACAGGAGTTATCGACATAACCGCACAATTTCTACACTCTATTTACGAGTGCTAGTTACGCGGTATTGCACTGCCCCGCGGTATTGCACCCCAACTCCTCCTGCTAGTGTCGTAAGGGTCGACTAAGGGATTGAAGTGTCACTGACCATTTTTGATAACGATTGATGATGGGCAGCAGCGTCATCATAGTAGATAGACACATTACTGCGATCGCCAATCCGCTTGCCCAGTGTGGCGATTATGGGCATTTACCCCCTAATCCGCATAGTTTAATAGGAGAAGCCTTCGTCCAGCAGTGAACTATCATAGGCTGATGATGATGATGATGATGCACTGTCCGGGCTGTTCCCGTCGATACGAGTAGTTTAGCCGCGGCAAAAAAACGTGCGTTTACATCCGAGAACGTGTTAAATGATATATTATTACATTTCAGTCAACAATTCTTCTCGCTCACACTTACTCGAGCAATGGAAATATCGCCAGGTTTTGCTAAAATAAAGATACGCCCTTATGCGTAAGCAGGGCAATGAGCCGATACCAAAAATGAATCGATCGGGCTGATTGTAAAATGTTATTGTTCCAACACATTATTTTTCATGATACGCTTTCACTGCTTGCACATTTTAGGGTACCGTGTCTTTTGTGGGGGTTCATATCGATATCTTTGAAAAAGCTGCCATGTACACAACTTTACTGTGGATATACAAAAATAATTGATTGAACTTAATATTTTTCATCACACCTGATATTAATAGACATCATCATCATCATCATCCAATTGACGTCCACTGCTGGACATAGGCCTCCCCCAGAGAGTTCCACAAAGATCGGACAATCGGACAAATTAATAGACAAGTATTAATATATTTTCATAAAAATTCGTAACTAAATTGGTTACCTGCAGTACAGGCTTTGCCTAGTGCAGGAACCATGCTTACTATTGTTGTAAACCCATACCACGAATAAATGTATTATGTCTTTAATAAATATGAAACTTACACATGCATTTAACGGTCAGTATTATTAGTATGCAAACATTTTGATGATAACTAAAGAAACGCCAATAGGAACGTTACGTATTAAAAAGTTTGAAGCGATGTTTTGAATAAACAATAACAAATACGTACGTAAAACTATTCTTCTTGTTTTTTTTTATCCTAGTAAACGTAATCGACAGGCTACAGGCTCAGCGTAGCGTTAGGATGACTGCGAATATTATGGAAATACATAATATTGTTTTTTTACATGTGTAGTTACTATACTCTCAAATAGGTACGTAATGGATATGAAACGTTTTTTTTAGTAGAGATGGTGTACTTTTTAGGCTCTAGTGCGAGAAGTGGGTCATTTTACGTCAGGTCCAAAACTTCGGACGGCCATCTGTACTAAAAAACGTCGGACGAGACACGTGCAAAAACGAAATTCGTAACTCGTGTCGATTTAAAACATCGCCACTCGTTTCGAATTTCATGTTTTTCGCACTTGTGTCGTACTATTTTAAGACCGAGGCAACAGGACACTGGAATCAGATCCGCCTGCGATTCTGGAGGTCCCGAGTTTGATGCCCGATGATCAATATTGTAATATTTATATAGTAAATGGGGTTGTTGCTACCACAAAATTGGCAATTTGAACGCCTCAAAAAACAGACAAGTGATTTTTTTTAAATAGCAATTGTACCAAACGCCAAACTTGTTTTTGTTATGCAATAATTCCGAATATTAAATTGCGTATCGTACTTCACAACTTTTTACTTTTCAAATTAAAATACATAAACATGCATGCGGTGTTGTAATTGATTTTTATTGCGTTTTTACGCTGAGATATCGTCCATATCGAAACGATATATATTGGCAGATGTAAAAATCGTGTTACGTTTAATGCAAATATTATTAATGACATTTTAAAAGGGTCGTTTAAAAGCTTTGACGAGCATTTAAAGTTGTGTAAATTACTCTGTAATGTTGAATTAAAATGTTTTAAAATATTGTTTTTAAATGTGCCCTTAGAAGTAACGGGGAATGTCGTCATATTAAAAATATATTTATTTTTTAAGTTTTTTATGAGATTTGATAAAATTATCGATGCTTATGTAAGTAGTTTTTTTAATAGTATGTGAATTTGATTTCTGAATCAGAGGATTAGGTACTTTTTAGTTTTCACAAAAAAATTATCAACGCAGTAGACTCACTCTGAATGTTCGCATAATACATAATAATATACAATTTCTTGATTATTAAAAAAAACATGTTTCTAACAAAATGTATGAGTGAATTATACGTTTTTCACTTCTAATGCTCTTAAAATGTTATTTTAATCCCTGCATATCGGGACTAAAACTCTTTATTAATCTCTAGGGACTAAAGTAATTTTTTTTTAATTGACGTTGGAAACCCGTAAACAGCCACACTCACGGTGTTTAAGAATAAAGGATAGTCGCCATTTTCAGTGCTTGTGTATGGACCACTTTTGTGCATGCCGTGGAAACAACCTCTAAACTTTTTTTTAATTGTCTTTGGAAACCCCTAAACAGCCATTTCTGGTGTTTATGATTTTTGAACGAACGATTATTGCCATTGGAAAAAACCTCAAAATGTCAATCGTGTAAAAATATTAAGGAAAATCGATTTTTTTTTCTTAATATAGGTACATGTATATTTAATACTTGTTTAATATATGATTAAGATTGAATCCAATTTATTACTTACATATGTTATGTTTTAACCAATTAGCTTCAAAATAATTTGTAGTTAGCTCCAATTCGTTGGCTAAATATGCAAGTATTTAAAGCGTCATATTTCGAAAAAGGAATACAGATAAAAACTAAAACGCGGAACGAATTTGATTGCTTATTTTTTGTGTTTTTGTCCATAAGTAATATTGTTCAAATCGTATAATTTATGATGATGGCGTTAATATGAAGAAGTATTAACGCCTTACTCCAGAATGAAGAAGAATGCAAAAGAGGTGGTGCAAAATATTTTGCCGCCGAAATCTAGTGTAATATTCAAAAGCGTATCAAACTTTTATGGATTGGAAAACTGGAAAGCTAATTAGGTACCAACCATCATTTATGGAAGGCGTATTTCTGACACATTTTGATGAAAAATCTAAGAAATATCAACCGTCATCACCTTGTAGCATATATTCCATGCTTAAAACCACACTGCAACTAAACCGAACGAACCGAAGTTTGCGAACTTATCGTCAAGTGGCCATGTTCCGAAGAAATCGGAAGTTTTGACATCGCAGAACATATAATTTTTTTTTTTCTTACTTGTTCTTTCTGTTAATAAATACTGAAATTTTTTCCTCGCATTCTAAGTGAAAAGTAGAGTGTTTAATTCGGGACTAAACAGCCATAATGACACTCGAACTACATCCACCCTCGCTACGCTCGGGTGGATAAATATCTCGTGTCATAATCGCCTGTTTTAGTCCCTCGTTGAACAATCTACTATTATTATACATTCATGTATCTGCTTAAATGTGAAGCTAACAAAATCACGTAAAACTAAGGTTTTTAATATTTTTAACATTAATTGCAGTCCCTTATTTCGAAAAATATATTTTCTAAATAGCTAAGTTCATTGCGGGTAAGACCGCCTATCAGGAAAGACCGTCTACCAACTGATTTTCGACCCTAATTGAACAGTATAAGACGCATATCGGCATATGACTTTCCTTCGAAATAAAACATGCCGAACTTAGCCGCACTGACCTTACATGTGTAATAACTGGGATAAAACAAACAAGTATAAAGATAATAACAAAATGTTCATAATTAAATGCTTGATTAGTAATAGAGGAAGTAACTCACCTGTTATTACAGAAAATTAGTTCTAATTCGCCTTTACTCCGTTCGCCGACATTCTTAGAAATGCTTCATACGTTTTTACATGTACATCAGGACATAAATATGTATACAAATTAGCACTCTATCTCGTTGTAGTAAGGTATAAAAGTTTGCACATATTTACGCGTTGGAATGCATTCCTGTTTAAAATGCGTGCGAGGTGAGAAATTGCCATTGGGCTAATAAGCGTAGGTTTTTCTTGGTAATTACACTAATGTGGCCTTAAATAGAGCTGGTGTTAGAAGTAGGGTGGCAATTGTGTGGCAATCTTAAGGGGAAGTTGTTTGAACCGTATTTAAGATCAGTGCTTAGTTGCAACAAGTTACCAATCGCTAACGCTTAATCGTCAATCGTAAACGAAAGGCAGCTAACTGTATTTGTAGCACTAATATGAAAGAGTTGCAGAGAGGGAAACTACGATACGCTACTAAGCGTTAGTGATTGGCAACTTGGCTAAGCATCCTGATCTCAAATAGTTTGTATTTCACATTTTATTGCGTGGGTTACAGTTATCCTATCTTACCTTTTTAATGATATAAGTAAATTTAAATTATAGATTATTTATTTACAATTAAGGTTTCATAGACTAAAGATTTTTTAATTATGTGTAATAAAATACATAACTATTGAAAATCATAAAAAGGAATGGTAAAAAAATTAAACAGTATTACACAATTTATCAATAAAAAAAATATCGTAATGAAAAACCTTAAACTAATACACAAATATATTGCGGCCCCACACTACAATCTATCTTATATACAACAATTTTTAAAACTGCATAAATGAAGCTTTATACTTCGTATATTTCGAAAATCCAAAGACGTAGAGATACAAAAGTATTGGTTAGTTATAATGATATTAAAAATATTATTACCATGAGAAAATGTAACTGCAACGAAATTAAAAACCAAAATTTTAAAATTTAGTTAATGAGTTACCATTAATCACTCAATCATGTTAGTTTACCTAATTAAATTATAGTAATATGGCTTCCCCTTAACGAAATCCTTAAAAACGTATAAATGTGACTAAACGCATATTGCCCATAGAAGTAGTGCCGTTAATACTGCGAGCGGGGTTCTTAGTAAATTAAATAGCCTTAGCTTGCCATGCTAAGCTACTTAGTAAGTTTAACAGGTTCAATTCTGGCCCTTAAAAGACTAACAAACTGTATTTAGCGTCTCACTTGCCATGCGTCGGCATCTTTTTTTTTTTTTTTTTTTTTTTTCTCTCTTAAATCTCTGGTTACTATTAGTATAGAATAGCAATGTACAAATTGCAGAATATTCTCAAAATTGCGGGAATATACTCTGAAATTGCTTTTTGAGGAGAATTTAAGAGTTCGTTTTCATTGAGAATGTTTCCATAAGAACTTATAAAAAAAAATATGATGAATAATTCCACAATGTCGTAACGGATGTGCTTACCTTAGAAAGAATCAACTGCGAAAGACTCTGATTGTCACGGGATTCGAACCCGCTTCCTCTGGATTGCCGAATATTATTTTTAACTTGAGACATCTCACACAAATCGACCTAGTCGCACGGTAAGCTCAATTAAGCCTTGTGATGTGGATACCAGGCGACGAGATATATAATAGATAGATACATATAGATACTTAAATACATAGACAACTATGACAAAGGAACAAATATTTGTGATATGCCACAAATAATGCCCTCGCCGGGATTCGAACCCAGAACCTCCAGCTTCGTAAGCAGGATCACTACCAACTAGGCTATGGAGGCTGACATGCCTTGTTTACTCAATTGTGATTGTATTTCACAATTGAGTAAACAAGGCATAAAATATACCTTAAAAGGGATGTATACACGGTGGAATTTAATCGGTGAACAGGAACCCATTTTTCTAATTCAGTAATCGATGGCGGTCACGTTTATGTAGTACTTAAGTGGAACCAAGTTTTTTTTTTTAGCATAACAAATTTTTATGTTGAAATTAAACTTTAATTAAAATTTATTTTCAACCTACTAAGGGTTTAGTCTGAAAAGTTTAATACCTCTTTTCAAACTATCAGCCATGCATCGCTCTTATTTTACATAGGAATAGAGTCTATCGCAAAAATTAAATCATGTGAGTGGTTATTGCTCATTTATGTTTTAAGTTTCTATGGCTGATAGTTTGAAAAGAGGTATTAAACTTTTCAGACTAAACCATTAGTAGGGTGACAATAAATTTTAATTTCAACATAAAAAAATTTTATGCTAAAAAAAAACTTGGTTCCACTTAAGTACTACATAAACGTGACCGCCATCGATTACTGAATTAGAAAAATGGGTTCCTGTTCACCGATTAAATTCCACCGTGTATACAACGAGCATAATTAGATTGCTTGTAAATTTTAAATTATCGAGAACATTCTCTATAGAAGTTTCGCAACGTATGAAATTCCTTCTCGGTACATTGCTTGTATAGAATGACGAATATTCGGCGTTTTTACAGCGTTTTTCATTTCGTCATTGTCATCACGGCAAGTATTATTTCCGCAAATGACTCTAAGACTGTTATTTTAATGTAAACGTAATTCAGTACCAAAACCTAGTCAAGCGTGATCAATGTTGTTTCTACTCGGCCTTCCATTTTGGTAACTATTGCGGGATGACATGACTAATCCGAGCGGTTAAAACGCTTCTCGAAAAATCGAAACAGCATTTTTTTCTATATTCATCATCATAATTATCAGCCGAAAGACGTCCACTGCTGAGCATAGGCCTCCCCCAAATATTGCCACAATGACTGGTCCTGTGCCACACGCATCCATCGGACTCCTGCGACCTTCATCAGGTCATCAGTCCACCTTATGGGGGGCCTACCTACGCTACGCCTTCCGGTACGTGGCCACCACTCGAGAAACTTTCCGCCCCAACGGCCATCGGTTCTGCGCGCAATGTGCCACGCCCACTGCCATTTCAGTGAAAGACATTTTCTCTGGGGTTTAAATCAACTACTGAACATGCATACCAAAAATGTTAGTCGGCAGAAGCCTCTGCTCAATACAATACGAATAAGCTATTGAAATACAAGGGATAGTCACTTACAAAAACCAATGTCGATCATTTCACTAACAAAGCGAGTTAAAACCAGTCCACACCGGCGTTACAGATATAAAATTGCTATCAAATTGTAAGGATATTACAATGTGCCTAATTAAATCTGTTAAGAATCGTGACGTGGCTATTTTGACAATACGATCTTTGTTTTTTGTCTCGTGCATGTGGACCTTTCTTTGGATCGAGCGGCAGGTCGTTAAGAGATCAATGTTTTAGGGTTCTTTACATATGATGAATAAGCCGTGTGGTGACGGCAGTAAGAATACCTACATTTGTCATCAACCCAACTCCTCTTGCGGGTGTCGTAAGACTCGACTATTTAAGGGATTGAAGTGTCACTGACCATTATTTTATAAAAGATTGATGATGTGCAGCAGCGTGATCATAGTGGACACATTACTGCGATTGCCAATCCGCTTGCCCAGCGTGGAGTTAATAGGAGAGGCCTACCGTCCAGTCGTGGACTATCATATGATGATGATGACGAATGTAGATGGCCAGCTGGAGACCTGAAAATAATATTTTCATACATATCATGAGAAGAGTAAAGTTGGGGTGTTGACAAATATATTCTTACTGCCGTCACTAACCCAACTCTTCGTCGAGGTCCTAAGAGTCGACTAAGGGATTGAAGTGCTACTAGCCATTTTATTGAAGATTGATGATGGGTAGTAGAGCAGTGTTATCGTAATGAATACACTACTGCGGCTGCCAACCCGCTTGCTCAACATGGCGATTTTGGAAATTACCTCCTAATGCGTCTATGCGCATAAATAATAAGAGAGTTCTATGTCCAGCAGTGACATAGGTTCATGATGTGACATAATTATGACCGTGTACATCAAAAAGGGCCTTTAAACTCATTCCAAGATGAAAACTGTATCGAATAGTTTTTTTTTAAGTTTTCCTCAAAATAAATATATTTGTTCGATATGTTATATAAATTTAAATATTACATGTCATATACCAAGGAAAAAACACGCCACTACAGCAGCACTCGACACTCGAATGGTTTAGGCATCAGCTGAAAAAGCTGAGGACGTGGATTCAAATCCCACCGGCGTTGGTCAATTTCGGTATTGCGAGTACCATCGCGTTTGTTTCATACATTTTATCACCACTGTTCAAGGTGTGCCGTAACTTTACTGCTACTTATACTAAACCTGCTTCTATCGCGTTCCGGTTCCCAAGGGCCGAAAATCGGGCATTTATCAAGGAATGCAATAATGACTTCCTTAATGCCCCATACATCATCGCCTCGCTAATATTTCACCGCCTCGTTGCACCAACCGTTATACATTTCGTATTATACGATGATAATATGCAAGAATTAAGGTGGTGAATTTGGATGTGTTTTGTGAGTAAATTAAATGATAATGGAGCACGCAGTCCATTTCAAAGTTGATACTTATGTTTCTTTTAGTGGGCATTTTTATTTAAAGTTGCCCATCTTTTTTTTATTTGGATATTATTATGTAATTCCTTCTCGTAATCCCCAATTCACCCAAGGAGAAAGTGTTTAGAGATGTTGCTCATTCTGAGTGTGAGAAATATTTTTCATTGTTTCGTATATTTTGAATGTTGTTACCAATATGTAATGGAAGGATCTTAAAATGTATGGACAGATTGGGTAAATTTATTTCTTCTATTAGGATTGAAAGAGCTCGTGATTCTGAGTAGAAAATGTAAAAATCACTTTAAAATATTAATTTTTGATACACCCTACATTAGTAAATCAAACGATACCTACATACAATAAAGGACTTTATTATAAAGAACGGGCATTATTACTAATCTTAATTTTTGAACCTGAGTGGTCATTCAACGCGTCAGCCTCCGTCGCCTAGTTGGTAGTGACGAGTTGGTAGTACGAAGCTGGAGGCTCCGGGTTCGAATCCCACCTAGGACATTTGTGAATTATTTTATCATAAATATTTGTTCCTTGGTCATGGCAGTCTATGAATTTAAGAATCTGTATGTATCTATTTATATCGTGGCTTGGTACCCACATTACAAGCCTTAATTGAAGCTCACCGTAGTACTAGGTCAATTTGTGTGGAATCCCAAAATAGTTTATGTTATTAATTACTAATCTTAATTTACGAACCATAGAGTTCTCATTAAACAAATTGTTAACTAGTGAGACACATGAAGAGTTTATGGAAAAAACATGTCCAGTGCTTAAAAAAATCAGGGCAAATTCACACCTTATTCTGTTAAAGTAAGGTTTTTCCTTCTGTAATTTGAATTGACTAGACATGTTCTTCCGTGGACCCGTGGTATATAGTAGCATTATTTGCAGTTCACTTTTTAAGACAAAAATCGTCGCTAGTTCAAAACTGAAGGACTGTACACCAACACCTACTTGTAGAATGCAGGCTAGAACATTCCATTAAAAATATAGAAATAGAAGTACCGTATGAAGAAGCCACACAGTTTGAAATATACCCTCATTGGCATGCGAGGCGAGAGTTATGCCTCTGACCCGGCGACCGGTGCACGCTCACACTGCATTTCAATAGCCAGCTGTTTTAAAAC
>JALPQI010021254.1:0-17336 GCA_025490895.1 Thaumatotibia leucotreta
AGAACAAGTAAAGAAATTTAAATATTTAGGAAGCATCATTACCAATGACTCCAGATGCACTGCTGACATCATACAGAGAATTGCTATAGCCAAAAAAGCGTTCAATAACAAAAAACACCTTCTTAAAGCACGCATATCAAGGACTGCAAAAAAACGCCTAATTAAGATCTACATCTGGAGAATTGCGTTATATGGGAGTGAGACGTGGACGCTGACACAAAGAGACAGAGAAAGGCTGGAAGCCTTCGAAATGTGGTGTTGACGTAGAATGGAAAGGATCAGCTGGATGCAAAGAAAGACGAACGAAGAGATTTTGAGCATGGTAGGAGAGAAAAGGTGTTTGCTAAAGACAATAGCGAATAGAAGAGGCATGATGATGGGCCACCTGTTACGACACGATAGATTCTTCATAAACATACTAGAGGGAAAAAATGAGGGCAAGAGAGGAAGAGGAAGACCTACACTAACTTACTTAAACCAAGTGAAGGAGAAAGTCGCTGTCGAGTCGTATAGGGACCTCAAGAAACTGGCAATGGAGAGAGAGGAATGGCGGTTACTCCACCGACAAGAGCAAAGCTCTTAAATTTTGATGATGATGACCGGTTAGTGACACTTCAATCCCTTTAGTCGACTCTTACGACACCCGCAGGAGGAGTTGGGGTGGTGACAAATGTATTATACTGCCGTCACTACACGGCCAACACACTATTGCGTTTGTCGAGCATGGCGATCATGGGTATTTCGTAGGCAGCTTCGTAAGCTACAGAGACAATCAAAAGGCAATCACAAGATCTGTCGTTATACCCATTCATAAACCTCTACTAACTTAGCAAGCCGCTAAATATTGTTTGTCCCTTTCACTCTTATCAATATGTCTATAAGACCGAAAGGGGCAATCAATATTTAGCGGCTTATTAAATTAGGAGACGTTTATGGATAAAGTGAATAGTCTTTAAATAAAACTATGATAACGGATAAACTCGCGTATATTAACTAATTTTAACTTCATTTCGACGTTTCGAACATTTAACAGGGTTCGTGGTCTGCGGATGACTGACAATGAAGGAAATATGATAGATCTACCTCCATCAAAATAAGAAAGATAAGTACAAAAACTACCCACCAAAGAAAAATATACTAAACCACAGACAATAAATTTTAAGGGTGGATGTACATACTAAATTTGAAAATTAAGCTAGTTATTCATTACAAGTATTTTCAGAATGAAGACAAGAGACAAAGTAATTAATCTACGCCGGTTCTATCCCTACGCCTCTGACTGAGAAGTATTTCCTTCCTTTGTATGATTGTATTGTTAGGAAGGTTTTCATGTGTAATGTAATCCTCGCGGTAACCGAAGAAAATATTATGAATAGTCTTTGTTTATAGACCCTGTGGTTGTTTACACCTGGCATATAGGTCAGTAGTTTTTGCATATCGTCGTCTTAACTAGCCTCGCACCGGGGCTCGCTCGCGACCGAGTTTGAAAGTGAAGTGGGTTCGGCCGCAGGGGAGCGCAACCTTTGCGGAAATTGAGCATTTATATTTTTTTGACGACAGAAAATAGCCAAACGAGCTGTCAGATCTATTAATAAATTGCCGATCGTAAATGGAATGTCAGTATTGAACGTTACATGTAAAAAAAATATACAATTCAATTCTAACAATATCTACATAATTTAAGGGATGTCGTCGTATATTTTCACGAAAAATAATGTTCATTCTCAAGTGAGCCAACCGGCCTGACCCATATGCAATCGACTCAAATGAGCTCGATGACGGAATATCATTATTTTTATTACTAGGGAGTAATCAAAATAATGACGTCAAAATGAATACAGGAATATTCGATAACAATTTGAAAATATTTTAAGAAGGTTACTTTTTATGTGCCCTTGAATCTCATTCTTGTCAAATCTTACTAAAGATTTTTATATTATTCTAAACAAAAGAAAGGGAGAAATTTTATTTTATGACATAAACATTAACCTTCAGTCAGTGAATCTTAAAAGGCAATCAAACTGTTAATCCAGTAGTTCAGTAGGTAGCTATTGAAAAAGAGCCTTAACTTCGTATTTTTTTCATAAAATCCTGTTACTTTTTCACATCGAACACATGTTATTTGACATCCAGCAAACATGCGATGTTACATTTGGTCCGTATTGTTAGATTATTACAAGTCTTATCAAATTTTCTGCCTACCTGAATTAAATAGCTGGAAGTCGTTAGGTATGAAACTGCCAGAATGCAGAAGGGTAGGATCTAGACTCTAACAGCAAGTAACAGTTGTAGTGGTTTATTTTCTGAGCTACCTAAATAAAATAAATATTGAATAATTTCTATTCTAATCGTTCCTTCTTTTAGGTAGTCATTCATTAACCTAATTATCAATAGAAATGTTGGTAACAAAACGAACGCTTTTTTTTGAGTTGGTCCTTAATTTATTTGATTACTATGTATTTCTGCTCACAAAGCTTATTCTCATAAGCAAAATTTAACGTTTTCCCACACAGTATATTGAATATTTCATATTCTAATCGTTCCTTCTTTTAGGTAGTCATTCATGAAGTAAACTACAATTATCAATAGAAATGTTGATATCAAAACGGACACTTTTTTTTTGAGTTGGTCCTTAATTTATTTGATTACTATGTATTACAGCTCACAAAGCTTATTCTCATAACCAAATTAACATTTTCCCACACAAAAACTATTTTTCAAAACCCGGATGCACCGATAAAAGGTTGGCGGCCCCTGCCGCCCCGTTCTAGAGAGGTGGCAGTGCGTGCGCGCCGACCCGTCTCAGTCAAGCGCCGAACGCGCCGCGATCAACTTTCACAACGGTCACGACATACAAACGGACAACGGACATGTCTAAGTAAAAAAAAAACAAAAAAAATTTTGCTAAAAAATTTTTGCCGAAAAAATTTTTGCCGAAAAATTTTTCCCAAAAAAAATTTTTTTAATGGATTTTTGTGGTGTTGTGATGTCCATTTAAGTGTGTGGAAATGCTGCAGCCGAGAGTGTTTGGATGTGCTTTCGAGATGGGGAGCTTTAGCTTCGTGTTCGCCGCTTTAATTTTAAGCTCAGCTCTAGTTTTGTGTCAAGGTAAGTCGCATTTTTTATGTGGGCTTTAGCTGTCAATTGACATGTTGCATTCCATTGACAGAAATGTTTATCGAATTTATAAAGTTCAGTCAATAGTTCAGTGTATTTATTTGGTTGTAGTATCTTACGTACGTAAGAGCTTTTGGTCGTAGTAGCTTGTTTTGTAGGTCTACATAAAATGCAAAATTTATTCATTATATTTTATTTCTCATAAAATTTCAAAACTCACGAACTTATTTTACAAAATTAAATTATATACAACGTGTAATTTTGATATAAAACGTAACTTTTCATTTAAAATAGAGAAGTTACATACATCGACGCTTTTGAAATATAGCGACTGATTTTTTAGATTAAAAATACGTATATAATTCTTCTTACAACACGCTAATATTGCGAAAATAGGTAACTATTTATTGATAACTTCTAGTAAAAGTTAGAGTGGTGGCAAAGACATCAACGCGTTATTTAAAACTCGCACATACGACTACCTTTGAATATATTGTAGTTTTTCGTTGAATCTTCAGGATGCTTAGCCAAGTTGTCAATCGCTAACGCTTGGTAGCGTATCGTAGTTTTCCCTCTCTGTCACTCTTTCATAGTGCGACAAAGACTGTCTTTCGTTTACGATTGACGACTAAGCGTTAGCGATTGGCAACTTGTCTAAGCACCCAGTTCATTCTAAAGAGTAGATATAATACGTAATATGCACAGTTTAAAAATATACTGTAAATCAACATTTTAACGACTTAACTTACAATATAAAATTTCCTATTTACATTTTAAAATAATAAACTCTACAATTTACCTTATATTCAGGTTATTTCATTCTTAACTTTCCATAAATGTGCATACAAACTCACTAGCAAACCGGACACCTATAAGTAGGTCGAAATGTCAAAATCTTGCAAGACTGCTGTGTAATAGCAGTGAAAGTTATTTAACGTTCCTATATTACCGATAGCCAATTACTTAGTGTTAACAGTTATAATTTACACGTAGTTCTAGCACTATAGGCTACGGTAGCCGCTTGCCTTTAAATGGGCGTCGACGACATAAAAAATTTCGTAGCTCTGCGCTGTATATGACCATCTCTTTTTAATCTGTATTGTGTGAAAGAGATGGCATACAAACCGGACAGTTGTGCTAGTCGCTGAACTCTATAGGTCAACAGTTTATTTAATTACTGATGTATTAATGTAGGTATACATAAAAAGCACCTTAATCAAATCTTAATATCAATGAGATGCGTTTAGTTTACGTTTAGGGATTAATTACATCGTTAGCCTGTATCAGTCCACAGCTGGACAACGGCCTCTCCTTAGCCTATGCGTATAGACGCAAGGGGGTCGGCGATTACAGTAGTTGTGTCCTCTATGATTACGGCAGTAAGAATACATTTATCACCACCCCAACTCCTCTTGCGGGTGTCGTAAGAGTCGACTAAGGGATTGAAGTGTCACTCACCATTATTTTGATAAAAGATTGATCATGGGCAGCAGCGTCATCATAGTGGATACATTACTGCGATCGCCAATCCGCTTGCCCAGCGTGGCGATTATGGGCATTTACCTGCTAATGCGTCTATACGCATAGTTAATAGGAGAGGCCTACGTCCAGCAGTGGATTATCATAGGCTGATGATGTGTGATGTGATGTGTGTCCTCTATGATGACGCGGTCATTATCAATCTGCGATAAATAAATAATCAGTGACACTTCAATCCCTTAGTCGACTCTTACGACACCCGCGGGAAAAGATTAGTTACTGACAGTAGCAATTTATATCATCTTAATATAGCATTTTTTAAACATGTAGTACTTATATACAGAGTGGCAAAAAATAAGTGCATTCCCGCTTCCAGTGAGAATTCGGAGAGCAGATTAAACCTTTTAGGGGATTTTTTTCCATTCGACCCTTATGAAACTTTCAAAACCTCCTAAGGCCCCAATTTTGAGGCCTAAAACCTCACAGGCCGTCCCCATTGCCTTAGGTACTTATTTTTTTGGCCACCTTGTATATAGTTCCCGAAATAAATAAAAAAAAACAATACTTTTAACCGTTAAACAAAAACAGTTAACATTCATACTTCATAAATATTCTATTAGTTCAAATCTTCACATGGTGATATACATATTGAAATATAATTAATTATAATGCATCCATAATTAATTAGAGTCCATATATCAGTGTTGCAAATATTCTCATATATCATTAATGTCAAGGTTTTTTACATAACCTGATGTTGGGTAAGGTGCAGTTTTTACCAATTTAAATGTGTATGTATAAAACAGGTTTTAGTTTTGGGAAATCACAAAGTAATTTTAGTTTTAAAGCTATTTTGCAAAACTGGAAACCATTTTAGAATACAAATGATGTACCTATACCATCTGTCAGTAGGATCCAAAAAAACAAACCTAAAAACTTGCATTATTCCATAATCAAGTAGTTTTAGAACACAATCTTGGTTTTATCACCAGCTTAAAATCTTAAATCTGAAGTTTACATACATTTCTAGTAAAAATTATTGATTAAATGTCCGCTCCGATATATCTGGGTGCTTAGCAGTGTTGTCACATACAATTTGGGAAAACTGGTAGAACGACATCCAAAAATAGGTAGAAATTCGTAGATCTACCACCTAAGATCGACGCCAATGACGCCATCTATAATTCCATATACCATACCGTTTTATCAACCGACTCGAAGAAAATGTCACGAAAACTGTCACTATCTCTGCTGGCATCTGACACTATCAGTAGTGTCAATGGCAAGTTGTTAAGCTTATATCATGATATACCCACAAACCTTGGCACGGAACGCGCCCAAACGTTGAAATGACAATTATATTTCGTAAAACGTATGGAGAATGTTCATCATCATAAGATTTTGAAAAATAGGTAGATTTAAGACTGAAAGTGGTAGATAGGTAGAATGAAGGCAAAATAGGTAGATCTACCAACAAGTTGGTAGATGTGACAACACTGGTGCTTAGACAAGTTGCCAATCGCTAACGCTTAATCATCAATCGTAAACTAAAAGCAGCTAACTGTCTTTGTCGCACTAATATGAAAGAGTGACAGAGAGGGAAAACTACGATAGGTACGCTACTAAGCGTTAGCGATTGGCAACTTGGCTAAGCATGCAGGGTGCTTAGATAAGTTGCCAATCGCTAACGCTCAATCTTCAATCGTAAACGAAAGGCAGCTAACTGTCTTTGCCGCACTAACATGAAAGAGTGACAGAGAGGGAAAACTACGATACGCTACTAAGCGTTAGCGATTGGCAACTTGGCTAAGCATCCTGCTTAGATATTTGTGAGCACTCTGACCGCTTCGATTATGATGGCGACTGTACCATAAATATCTTCTGAATCAAGATTTTCCCAAATGTCAACTAGGTATTAAATAAATGACAAAATGGAAATGGGCCCTAATTTTGTACGAATTGCATTTTGATGAATATTCACAAACGAGAAACTGACATTTGTAATATGGCATTAAATGCCCAAATGTCACTATTTTAGTCACGAAATATATCAATAATCAATTAATATTAACCGCAGAATCACTAGACAATATGAATGTTATTCCGACATTACTTGGTAATCTTAGTGTTATTAAGTAAAGCTATCTGAAAATTTCTTCGAACAGGTTCAAACATTGCAAAACCTCGAATTTTATTAGTATTTTCATGGCACCGTCTTATTTGTTGTCTTTTTGGTTTTTACCCACTATACCCCTGTATTATTTCGCTGTAAATTAGTGTGACACGAAAAATGTTATTCTATTCTAATCTTTTGTTTCTATTAAGATATAGCTTTAGTTGCACCCATCCATGGGCCACTGAGCCCCTGCCTACGAAGCTGGAGGTTCTGGGTTCGAATCCCAGCGAGGGCATTATTTATGTATTTATTTATCACGAATAGTTGTTCCTTGTTCGTGGCTGTCTATGTTTTTAAGTATCTAAATGTATCCATATATTATGGGTGTTTTTTATATCATTAGCCATATTGCAATATGTGTTGGGTAAAGGCGTAAAAAAATATTTGGTAAAACAAAAATAATCCATTTTCCATTATCCTTTTTGGTATAGATTTTTTTAAAAATCCCATTATCTACCGAATGTTTGGTCACTATGATCACTTGCTTACTTTGCGTACTGCCCCACTATCTCATAACTGCCAAATCAGATTGGAAAGTGTGTTTGAGTTTGCAACTTTAATTAACCCGCATAAGGTAACTAATTCAATGCGTTATAACGTACGTAACAAGTTTCCTACGCGTGGTGGGGAATGGAGGTGGAGCTTAACTTGCAGGTAAATCCCACGAGATAGCATTATCAGTCTATCGCATACAGTACTAATAATGAGGGTATTTTGAGTTGCGCGCCGATCTGAGGGTAGTTTGACTCGAGCGCGTTCACGCAAGCGCACTCCTTCTTTGTTTACAGAGTGCTGTACAAATGGCACATGGCATCTTGCGATTAGCCGAGCCAGCATAATTTGACCTCAAGAACGGAGTAACTTAAATGTTCCGCCATACAAACGCGTACTGGTTTACCTCAGATATCGATTCTAATGCACTCGCTAAGCAAATTGAATTGTTGATGACGACGAGCAGGTACAGGTAGGTATGCGCTTGGGCAGTTTTAATCAACTAACAATCGTGTGTGCATGTAGTTAGGACATTTTATTCATTGTTTAGTGCCGATGGTGGGGTGAGTGACGTCGGCTGATCGGTGCTTGTGATGAACTCCTGATTGGCTAAGACTTGACTATTCAAACCTGCTACCCTTTTGTCTGCCATCGAATCGCACGGATTGAATCAAACTTGCCTAGTGACCACAAATTATGTTTTTGCCGGATAAAAAAGGGGAAAAAAAACTAAAAAAAAGTGTCACTTTTTTTTTCAAAAATGTTGTGTACTGAAGATCGCGAATGACATATCCAAATTTGGCTAACGACATACATACAAACACCCTGTATATCGTCGCTTGGTACCCACATCACAAGCCTTAATTGAGCTTACCATGGGACTAGGTCGATTTGTGGAAGATGTCCCCTATTTATATTTATTTATATAAATCAAAAATTGGCTCTTGTGGCATTTTACGAATTTTACCAAGGATGCTGGAGACATATCATTGCTTTATAGCAATGCTGATACGTTGTGTAAGGAAGTAGCTAGCTCTTCGGTATCCATTAGTCAGGTATTCCCAGCACCAAAAATTAGGTGATTTACATCGGTAGCCAACCTAAATCGCTACAATTAATTTCTCATTATAGTGTAAATTTCACATTCAAATTCTTCGTAACATTGCACCACATAGTTATGACATTATAACGATACCTGTTCGCAACCAAATTAACTACATCGCTATTTTAATTAGCAATCGATATCTAACGATCTGGATTAATAGGTTCGAGTCTGACTTGAATTAAAAACCAAATAGTTCAATGTCCAAATAAATTGATCAATAATCACTATTTTTTTATTAGCCTGGTTTAGTGCCCCACTGCTGACAAAGGCCTCCCCTCTTTTTCTCCATTCGGCCCGGTCGTCACATTTCTCCCGCCAATTTGGATAGAATGCCTCCAGGTCGTCCCGCCATCTCCTTCTCGGTCTGCCAATGCCCCGGCCAGCACCATCGAAGGTTTCCCGTGGGTACCAGTCTGAAACCATTTTGGCCCACCTTGCTGGGTGCATACGGCAAACATGCCCGGCCCAGTCCCACTTAAGCTACATATACAAATAAAAAATATAAAAAAACCGTCTTCAACCGATTTCTCCGAGATCTCATCATCAGATCCCGACTAGCAATGTACCGGGGAGAAGTTTCATAAGTTGCGAAGCTTCTATAGATAATGTTCTCGGCAAACTGAATTTTACAAACAATCTAATCATGCCAAAACCATTGTACGGTCTAGGAATTTAATTTCCTACCCATTTCGTACCTTGTCATAGTAGGTAGCTATAATATGACAGTTCTAGCAGCTTTCATATTGATTGTCACTGTGACAAGGTACGAAATGGGTAGGAAATTAAATTCCTCGACTATACTCGCATATACATGGATTTTAAGGTATATTTACACCTTGTGTACTCAATTGTGAAATACAATATTTGTTTATTTGTTTAATAGATATCACACAACATTACAGCTTACGCCAATGCGTTGTTTGACAAAGTACATTAAAAACGAAACTAAGAAAATATAATGACACACATATAATTAATTAATATCCTCGCAGAACTTCAATAAACGGGATTTCAAAGTGGATGGCTTCTCATGAAATAAGTCGCAGTAAGGTAAAGTAGTTAAAAGTTTGTTCAGCAAGACACGTCCCTGTGGGATTGGGGAAAATTGGTGAGCTAACGTGCGGGCCGTCTCCTCAGCAAGGAGGTGATGGTTTCGGCTGCGCAAGTATTTATCGGGAACGAATAAAGCAACGGTCCTAGTAGTCAATTCTGTGCAATCCGAATCGCCCCTAAGAATCTGACAAATAATGTAAAGTAAGTCAATATTCTTCATAACACTTTTTTATAAGTTCTCATGGCAACATTCTCGATGAGAACTAACGCTTAAATTCTCATGAAAATTAAATAAATATATTGCCGCAATTTTGAGAATGCTCTGCAACTTGTACATTGCTAATCCCAACTTAGTGCTAATGGGAGTTTCTACATAGGTTGGCGTGATATTGATATATTCGTTCATTTGTTTAAGAATAAAACTAACTTATATTAACACCGTCTTACCTGTTAACCTGCCGCTAAATAGTTTGTACTGTGTTCCGGTTTGGGGGTAAGATAGCCGGTGTAATTACTGGGGCCTAAACCACAAAACTTTACAAGCGTACAATTCTACAAAATTGTTAACTTTTTGTATGGGAATTTATACAATTTTGTAAAATTGTACGCTTGTAAAGTTTTGTGAGATAGGCGACTGGCATAGATGCAATCCATCTAAGTCCTCGGGGTAGGCAGCGCATAGGCGATTTTTGGTCACCATGGGCCTCAGTTCCAGCTTTCCATCAGGTGGGCTGAGTTCAGTTGTCTACCTTCGTCATCATGTGCTAATCCTTCTGATTAGTCAGATTACTTGGCGCCAATTGCAACGTAAATAGTCTTTCAAATCCCATAAGCTGTATAACATTTATACGGAATCTTCTAAGCAATTACATAGCGTGTAGTGACCGGTGTGGCAAACTCTTGCGCAAGCGGCGGTCAGATAAATGTCACTCACTATTCGCAGTTGGGTAACCTATGTTTGATTTTGTGAAAGGTATGTGTTGTATGCTTCATGATTTGGGCTGGGTTTGGTTAGCCTTAGCCGTGTGGTGACAGTAAGAATACGTTTGTCACCACCCCATCTCTTCCAGTGGGTGTTGTAAGAGTCGGCTAAGGGATTGAAGTGTCACTGACTGTTTATTTGATAAAAGATTGATGATGGTCAGCAGCGTCATCATAGTGGACACATTACTGCGATCGCCAATCCGCTTGCCCAGCGTGGCGATTATAGGCATTTACCTCCTAATGCGTCCATGCGCATAGGCTAAGGAAAGGCCGGGTGAATTTCTGGGCGTTACAATCGCCTAATTTTGGTGGCATAATTTTTTCCGAAGTTTCTATTCGTTACACGGTACCTTATAGAAATGACGAAGTATCACATTGAGACGTTTAGGAACTTCGACAAAAATGATGCCACCAAAATTAGGCGGTTGAAACGCTCAGATATTCACCCGCCGTTGTGCAGCAGTGGACTATTATAGGCTGATGATGTGTGTGCGAGGCTTTATCGCTCTTTTATACAAAGATGTTTCAACGTTTCGGTTTCAACGATTGTAAAAAAGACAATCCGTTCATTTGAGTTTCACTACTAGCCAACATTCGAGACAAATTAAATAAAACAGTAGCAAATAATGAGCATAATGATGTCTACCTCATTTTAACAAGATTTAATTTCTCAAGCACACATTGTGATACAATAATCACTAGTATTGTTACATTTCTTACGGCTTTTATACAGTGTAACGGTTGTAATGTCATTTTTTGCGCCCTGTATCACATTATTTACATTGTGTTATGAATTATGATCAGTGACATAGACCTTAAACGTCCGTGATTTTACATGATTTCAATGTAAGGTTTGTAATTTCGGTAATTATAATGTACAAGTAAATTGCGGAACATTTATCTGTTTAATATACTAGGTAATTGATATTTTGATTGGATCGCCAAATACGGATAAATCATAGTACAAAATGAACTTGAGTTTCGCAAATTGACGTAAGTGGTACTTAACAGAATCTTGGAATGTAATTAAGTAATTAAGCGAAAAAACTTATACGGGACATCGGACGTCGTCTCCGACAAAAAGGAGAGCATCCTCGCTCAGAGTCGTTCCTGGTGCAACGGCTGTCCATGGCTATTCAACGCGGAAACGCTGCGAGTGTTATGGGCACTTTTGCACCGGGAACGACGATGGGCGGCTTATTTTCCTAATTATAATATGTTATTTTTAGTCTTTTTGTTTTTAAGTTAGTTTTAATTTTAATTGTTTGTAGAAACATTAAGTAATTATACATATACAGGGTAGAAAGGGACGACGTTCCTTCCCACTACCGACCGAGTCTACCAACCATTACGATGAACTTTCAGTATGGGACCAACATCGAAATATTAAAAAAAAATTAACCCCTCATACAAAGTGACTGATTAGTTAGAGTTCAATAGTATGGAAAAGTCAATTTTCCATGTACGCTTTCGATGTTGGTCCCATACTGAAAGTTCATCGTAATGGTTGGTAGACTCGGTCGGTAGCGGGAAGGAACGTCGTCCCTTTCCACCCTGTATAGGTACCTACATATATATTAACTTATAATCAAATGCCGCACATTTCCTGACATCTGTCAGTTTACACGTCGTCTACAAATAATCATCAAATAAAAATAAATTAACATCAACCGATTTCACCAAGATCCCACCATGCGGCCCCGACTTGGCGCCAACGGGACCATCTCGGGATTATGCCCGTTAGATTAAAAAATATTTCAAAATCGGTACACAATTCCCAAAAATAACGTACATAAAAAAAACACGAAAACTGAGAACCTCCTCGTTTTTTTGTAGTCAGTTAAAAAGCGTACCTAGCAAAGATTACTGGATTCGTTTAATACTGCTTACAAATGTAATATTGTACTTAGCTGTACAACGCAATCTTTATTACCTACTTGGTTAAACATAATGATTACAAATGAAATCGTAAACATATTCTTAAATTGAAACAATCTCCAAACTTATTTCGGTACTCTCCAATTGAGTGGTCAGCATCTGAAACAAAACAAACAAACCTTAATTCTTCCCCATAAGGTCGAGATTGGCCTAGCAGTTGAAGTGGCACAAAGAAATCGGTGACAACATGGTATATTAAAAGAAAAAGTCGATGACCAAAGCCATTTGCTATATTAATAGTAATATAAAATGAAATTGGATATAGAATTATATTGATCACAGAAATGGTGTGCATCGATAGAACTAGGTTTTTTATTATCACGTTTTTTATCGAAATTGTTAGTATCTGTGAGTGATTTACCCACTCAGGCACTCGGTAAACTATTTAAAATAAATAATGTCAGTGACTTATTAAAGACGTAATCGTGAATTCTCATTTAGCCGATTGGAAGGCAAAGAACCGCGTATTATGATAATGTTAACAATTGTACTGATATTTATTGTCAAGTTGGGTAAGTGAAACAGAGGGACAATTGAAACACTTCGTACATTAATCCCACAATGTCGTAACAGATGTGCTTCCCATAGAAAAAATCTGCTGCGAAAGACTGGTTGTCGCGGGATTCGAACCCGCTTCCTCTGGATTGCCGGTCCAACGTGCTTCCAATTACACCAGACGACTTTCCGTCGATCACAGCGAATTTAATCAATGGTATTGTGAAGCTAATCACTAGCGACATCTGTACTAAATGTTTCTTCATACATTTCCTGTGCAAAAATTTGCTCCGGGGAAAATGTTTCACTTACCCAAGTTGACTATAAATAGTGACAAAATTACGTTCGTCAAGTCCAAAAAAAAAACCAGAAAGACATGGTGCTTGAATAACGATTTTATACGAGATATTTTGTATGTATTTTACATTCAGTCCATACTTAAGGTCACCAAGATTCAAGTCATCGACCTCAACCACCTGTCACTTTACATTCGCGTCCTTCTAGAAGCTACTAGAAGGTTCCCCTGCCTAAGACCTGTACAGTTATCTTCTTACATCAGTGACTCTTTAAGTTGTTACGGGACATGAAGGATTACCTTCAGTCAGGGTTCCCTAGGATTTGACCTTCTTTGAAGACCGTTCGTGGAAAATTCGGGATACTTTTCATCTGTGGAAACACCTTAATGAATTTAAATATTTAAAGGAATTATTGTGCGAAATAATTATGAATTTAAACATAAATATTTTGTATTATAAATTTAAATATTTGTATAGTTTGGTCACAAAAGTAAAACTTAACGTATAAAAGGTGAACTTAATGCCATGAGACATTCTCTACCAGTCAACCTTAAGACAAAGCGGAGAAAATCTTGGAATGGCTTTTACTACTGATTACTATTTCAAGATTAACTGTGAACAAAAAGAGAAC
The DNA here is from genome assembly GCA_025490895.1 of Thaumatotibia leucotreta. NCBI lineage: Eukaryota > Metazoa > Arthropoda > Insecta > Lepidoptera > Tortricidae > Thaumatotibia > Thaumatotibia leucotreta. Next base: position 13,767 of record JALPQI010021254.1, read on the forward strand.
ATAAACAGTAGGTAAATAAACATTTACAAATGTCGCTCTGAACTAAAATCATATAACATATCAGTTTCAGTTCAGTTTGCCATTTGTATTTTTTTCTTCATTTGTGAAATATAGTTTAAAAAGAAACGGTTTATTTCAGAAGCAACATTCCATGTAAACAATAGAAACGAATAAAAACGTCAGGATATAATTAAACGTAAGTTTACGCGATTAAGACGCGTTTGTCTTTAAAATATAAACATTAGAAGTAATATGATCTAATGAAAATGAAAATAAAATGTAAACGTTAGTACCTAACACTAGACAATTTATTGCCGATAATTGTAACGCAGTGTATAGGGTAAAAGTACTTTATTTTACTCTCCCCGTTACTATTCCAAGCCTTAATAGAACCTAAAAAAATGTAAACAAACCTAAATACTTGCATTATTCCATAATCACGCACATTTAGAACACAATGTTGGTTTTATTACGAACTTAATGTCTTAAACATTGAGTTCACATACATTTTTAGTTAAAATTATTGATATTTACATAGTACATATTAATGTAAATCTACGAATGTGTATCACGATGTGTGTCAAGAGGTCATATGCTAAGAAAAGTCAGTCATATTTGTTCACATATTTTTTTATTCTACTGATTATACAAATCAATTTTAATAATCGCTCACTAACACGAGTCGCCCGCTAACACTGGGTCGTCCCTTCAATTCCAACCGTCCCACTTGCTAAACGATTCGGTGTGGTCATAAAATCGTTTGCGGTCAAATGGCTAATATGGCATATTTTAAAACGGTAACTTAGTTTCTACGTTTGTATGTTAAATTCGGTTAGTTTACTATGATATAAATAAATAATGAGTAAAGAATTCGCGCTACGAGGGTTCCGTTCCATTCTGACATACCAACGACCGACTTACGCCTACTTATAGTACTTATCCTAATATTATGTGACACAATTTATTATATATTTCGCCGAAAGCTTCTAGTAAAGAATATCATAGCATTAAGTTTTCCATTGTACGAATTTTACCTATAATAAATAATTTTTTAAAGAAAATGACCTTAACTAAGACGGCTCAAATCTTTCTCTTAAATATTTGTTTAATGTCAATTTGATAATATATTTGTCTATCTTAGTCAGAGTGACCAACTACAAAACTATGGAGTAAGAGGGCAATTAATCCATAATTTAATAGTTAGTGAACAAACAATATAATAGAATCAATCAATATAATTACACAACTAAGATCTGGGGCCTATTTCTTAAAAGCTTGTAGCTTGTAATACAAGCGGAAGGCCTTACCTAACTTATGGGGTCAAAAAGAGACTTCCGCTTGTATTACAAGTTACAAGCTTTCGAGAAACGGGCCCCTGTACGTTATCAATACACGTTCTATATACCGTCAAAGAAAAAACAATCATAAACCAAACTATACAAATATTTAAATTTATAATACAAAATATTTATGTTTAAATTCATAATTATTTCGCACAATAATTCCTTTAAATATTTAAATTCATTAAGGTGTTTCCACAGATGAAAAGTATCCCGAATTTTCCACGAACGGTCTTCAAAGAAGGTCAAATCCTAGGGAACCCTGACTGAAGGTAATCCTTCATGTCCCGTAACAACTTAAAGAGTCACTGATGTAAGAAGATAACTGTACAGGTCTTAGGCAGGGGAACCTTCTAGTAGCTTCTAGAAGGACGCGAATGTAAAGTGACAGGTGGTTGAGGTCGATGACTTGAATCTTGGTGACCTTAAGTATGGACTGAATGTAAAATACATACAAAATATCTCGTATAAAATCGTTATTCAAGCACCATGTCTTTCTGGTTTTTTTTTTTGGACTTGACGAACGTAATTTTGTCACTATTTATAGTCAAGTTGGGTAAGTGAAACAGAGGGACAATTGAAACACTTCGTACATTAATCCCACAATGTCGTAACAGATGTGCTTCCCATAGAAAAAATCTGCTGCGAAAGACTGGTTGTCGCGGGATTCGAACCCGCTTCCTCTGGATTGCCGGTCCAACGTGCTTCCAATTACACCAGACGACTTTCCGTCGATCACAGCGAATTTAATCAATGGTATTGTGAAGCTAATCACTAGCGACATCTGTACTAAATGTTTCTTCATACATTTCCTGTGCAAAAATTTGCTCCGGGGAAAATGTTTCACTTACCCAAGTTGACTATAAATAGTGACAAAATTACGTTCGTCAAGTCCAAAAAAAAAAACCAGAAAGACATGGTGCTTGAATAACGATTTTATACGAGATATTTTGTATGTATTTTACATTCGGGTAGTTGGGGTAAAAATATTTAATAGGTTGAGCCCGGAGATCAAAGAGGCTCCTTCATATGAGCAGTTCGTCAACAAGTTAAAGGGGTTTCTTGTTTCCAAGGCCTTTTATAGTATAAAGGAATTTTATGACATGTAATAATAATAGTTATAATAGGTAATAATATTAGTTAATTTATTTGATGTAATGTATAATTATTTTTTGCTATTATGTGATTTATTTTATATGATTGGAATGTGTATAATTTTGTTTTTTAAATTTGGTTTATTATTATTATTATTTTATTTTTTATTGTAAATTTTATGACATGTAGGTAATAATATTTAGTTAATTTAATGGTGTGAATGTTTACAATTTGTATTTGATGAATGCTATAATTGCTATAATTGTGTATTTAAAATTATGTTTTTATTTTATTTTTTATCATTGTAATTTAATTTTGTATTTATTATTTCTTGACATGTGTTTTACAACATTAAAGAATTTGAATTTGAATTTGAATTTGAATTTCAGTCCATACTTAAGGTCACCAAGATTCAAGTCATCGACCTCAACCACCTGTCACTTTACATTCGCGTCCTTCTAGAAGCTACTAGAAGGTTCCCCTGCCTAAGACCTGTACAGTTATCTTCTTACATCAGTGACTCTTTAAGTTGTTACGGGACATGAAGGATTACCTTCAGTCAGGGTTCCCTAGGATTTGACCTTCTTTGAAGACCGTTCGTGGAAAATTCGGGATACTTTTCATCTGTGGAAACACCTTAATGAATTTAAATATTTAAAGGAATTATTGTGCGAAATAATTATGAATTTAAACATAAATATTTTGTATTATAAATTTAAATATTTGTATAGTTTGGTTTATGATTGTTTTTTCTTTGACGGTATATAGAACGTGTATTGATAACGTACAGGGGCCCGTTTCTCGAAAGCTTGTAACTTGTAATACAAGCGGAAGTCTCTTTTTGACACCATAAGTTAGGTAAGGACTTCCGCTTGTATTACAAGCTACAAGCTTTTAAGAAATAGGCCCCAGATCTTAGTTGTGTAATTATATTGATTGATTCTATTATATTGTTTGTTCACTAACTATTAAATTATGGATTAATTGCTCTTACTCCATAGTTTTGTAGTTGGTCACTCTGACTAAGATAGACAAATATATTATCAAATTGACATTAAACAAATATTTAAGAGAAAGATTTGAGCCGTCTTAGTTAAGGTCATTTTCTTTAAAAATTTATTTATTATAGGTAAAA
>JALPQI010021255.1:0-17433 GCA_025490895.1 Thaumatotibia leucotreta
TACTGCGAGGGGGCGGCGCTGTGTATTTACGAGTAGGTATATAGCCCTACATCGCTCGAAAAAAAAACTATACTTAAAGCGCTGTGAAAAAGTTTGTCGCGTGAATAGTTTTATCGTCGTAGTCCGGCTTGTTGGACACTGAACTAGCAACTTGGCAACTGGTAACTTGGAGCACCGAGTACAGACCGGAGCGGTCGGGAGCGGAGTGCGACCGCGGCGGGACGCGCGCGGGAGGTGTGCGGTCATCAGCCTGTTATAATCCACTGCTGGACGTAGGCCTCTCCTATTAACTATGCGTATAGACGCATTAGGAGGTAAATGCCCATAATCGCCACGCTGGGCAAGCGGATTGGCGATCGCAGTAATGTGTCCACTATGATGACGCTGCTGCCCATCATCAATATTTTATCAAATAACGGTCAGTGACACTTCAATCCCTTAGTCGACTCTTACGACACCCGCTGGAGGAGTTGGGGTGGTGACAAATGTATTCTTACTGCCGTCACCACACGGTCCACCACGGTTTTTAGGTCCACACTAGACCGAACACGAGCGGATCTGTTCGTTCCTGGCTCAAGATAAAGAGCGTTTCTCAAAAACCGCCACTGATATGAAATGTTGGATCAATTTTACTTTATTTTTAATAAAAATCACGAGCTCTATCCAATTCTGGCGAAAAAAAAGTGTCTCAAAGATTTTTTCGTATTGTGTTACTATTCTCCATTTATTAACGTAAGTGAAAATTGTAAATATGTATGGATTTTAGCGACAATTTTTCGCTCGGAAATGTAAAGAGTGTGAGTCCGCATGTGGCAAACGCACTGCGAGGGGGCAAACGCTGGTTTTAGACTTTTATGTCCAAGTCCAAGATCTAGCGTAGACCCTATATGCAGATTTTACTTTTATGTGCGCGTGACATGCGTATATTGAGCCGAGAAAATGGTGTGCCGAACGTTCAGCAGTTTGGATGGATTTGCAGCGGTGCGTTTTATTATTATTTATCTATTAATAATGTAACAGCTAATAATTTGCAGTTATCATAATAACATTTGAAATGAAGCAATGTTTCAAATAAATAAACAAAACAAAATTAAGAAAAATCCTTTTTCCATATTCTTGGTAGGTCTTGATTCCACAGCGTTTCGAGCGCCGAGTGTCCGTCGCGCCTTCACCACATATTGGTATCCGAACTCACGCTAAAACCGAATTCGCTCGGGTCAGTAACTAACCCAATTGCGGAGTTAATTCTAGATTATATTAAGCCCAGTCAAGGGCATCTTAAATGCACAAATTCATCTTATACCTAAGAATCGTAATAAGACTTATTAGATAATTAACTACACATCTTTTCCGTTGGCTGTAATGATTTGTACTTTTAGAGATAAATAATAATTAATAACACAAAATGTCATTTACTTAGTCGGTCTTCAAAATATGTGAAAAAAAAATACGATCGAGTATTTTTCTAATGAAAAATAACGGAAATAACGACCATGCCGAAGTTTGAAGACCATGCCGTAGAGTGGGGGATAGAATGAGCGAATGCTCGTATGGTCTGAATGCACCTTAAAAATGCGTGATTATGGAATAATGCAAGTTTTTAGGTTTGTTGACATTTTTTTACACTCTACTGACGAATGTTATACCTAAATATTTTTGTACTCGGTGAAAAAGTAAGTGCACACATTACCGAGTGAAGCAGACGTGGAGCGAAGGAAGGAAGTCTTACAATTAGCGGTGACCTAATTAACGACCAATTGAACCGCCGGACTGACAGTAGCCATCGAGTACATCGAAGGCTCGAAGCCGTCGGAGCATTTACATACATAGGGATTTATTATTCGCTGTTCAAAGGAGAAGGAAGGAGGATATTAGTAGACTGAAATGTATGGAACATCAATTTTTTTTTTGAAATAGAATGTGGGTCCCATCAATATGGCCTCAGAATGAACCCTCTAAACGGGTCCTCTGCGGGGTCACAGCCAATATATGGAAAAAGTGGTTTCAGTCAAATATCATGAGATTTTAGTATGATATATATAGAATGGGACGTCCACCCACAAGATGGACAGACGACCTCATGAAGGTCGCCGGGACACGCTGGATGCAGGTCGCATCTAACCGGTACATGTGGAGGTCCAGAGGGGAGGCCTATGTTCAGCAGTGGACGTCTTATGGCTGAGATGATGATGATAGATTAGATTCGAGTCTTTTGAATTATTCATTTTTTTGTATGGGCACAACTCTCACGGAACTATCTATTTTTTTCAGAAATGATCTAGGTAGTACATATTATTATATTCGTATAAAGCAATTACATTAATTATTTCTGAAAATATGCTTCTGAGAGAGTTGTGTCCTTATAAAAAAATATTAAGCAGCCGACGAATCCATTATCATACCTACTAAAATATCGTGAGATTTGAGTGAAACCACTTTTCCCTATTATTTGCTGTGGAGTCAGGAATAGGGTCCATTACTAAAAGAGGGTTTATTCTAAAGCCATATTGATGGAACCAACATCCGATTCGAGAAAAAAAAATGATGTTCCATACATTTCAGTCAACTAATATCTCAAGATTTGTATGGAATCTGATTTTTTTTCTCGAACCAGATGTCGGTCCTATAGTAAAAGTCCCTGTAATCTATCTACGCCTATTGTTTATGATTATGAAATATATGAAATAATTTATTGCTCAAACATGGTATACAAAAGATGGTATGTCAGCCTCCGTAACTAAGTTGTTTACAAAGCTGGAGGTTCCGGGTTCAAATCCTGGCAAACGCATCTTTGCGTGTTGATCACAAATATCTATTGAACACTTAGTGACACTTAGTGGTGACTGTGCTCCCCAGATATCTAAACTTCTCCACATGTTTAAGCAAGTCATCACCGAGTCGAATGTCAGGTGGCGCCAATGTCTCTACCCCCATTACTTCGGTTTTCTTTACATTTATTTTGAGGCCAAAACGCTGACATGACCGGTTAAGACTTGACATGAGCTCTTGTAGATTCTCTGAGGAATCCGCTACAAAACAGAGATCATCTGCGTACATTATCTCCGTGATAGTGGTTAGCGAGGTTTTAGTGCAAGCCTTTAACAAAAAGTTTAACTTCTGTCAGATCAAAGTGACATCATAACATTCATAAACTTTGATCTACTTTGTTTGATCGAAGAATGATTACGGATCAACGCCACCTAGCGCCAGCGTGTGTAACGAATGAATGTAAGTTTCAGCTGAAAACTGAAACCGGAGCTTTCCGCACTTCCGCTCGATAATACCAATGGTGCGCAACTCAACCTTAGACCGACAGATGGCAGTAATTGCCATACAACTGCGTAAAGTTATTAGTTATTAATTTATTATGTACTCGTATGGAGCTCACACACAAATACTTATGCAACGAGTAGTTTAGCTGTCATAATGTTTACTAATTTACATTTTGTTACCGAAAATGTGAGAAAAATTGACAGTCAACCAAAAAAGTTTCTTTTCACTTTTCATGCTTTAAAAGTGAGTCAAATTAGACATTATTGAGGGTCAAAATTAATTTAGTTTTTAATTCAGCTCCTAATTTAGCGCCTAGACATAACAAGGAAACATACGTTACATTGACTGTTACGTAGTTATAGGTACTGCATTTTCACGTTTTTGGTGGAATCTTATTATCAGACCACCATTTTTTTACAGAATTACAATGGTTTTTCTCCATGTTTATAAATATTTGCATCGGTAGTACCTATTGGTACATTATAATATCATTACATTAGGTACATGCATAAAATAGCAAACACTGGATAACAATACAATGTCAGTTATTTAAATAAACCTAATATAGGGGTCACAAAAAGGGGTCTAAGGTCACGTAGTGAATGACTCACCTCTTATTGTAAGATAAGTGCTTACTTATCTTACAATAAGAGGTGAGTCATTCACTACGTGACCTTAGACCCCTTTTTGTGACCCCTATAGGTACGAGTAAGTCAAGGTTATAATAATATATCAACGACTATACGTCGTATCTGTTAGTAAACATACCTATTCATATGGCGCGAATACGAGTAGATAAATGGCTATAAGTACAGTCAAGTGCAAAAATAAGTATCGAAAGAATCCGCTCATAAATATCTTACGACGTTCTTGTTACACAGAATTAAAGTGCACTGGGAGATATTTTTGACCATTTTTGTGTACCTACACCTTATTTTGTCTTTGAGTTACTTTCCGAACATACCTACTCTAAAGGTGAATTTAGACCAAACGAGTTCGTTACACAAAACGAAATTTGTTGATTTCGTAGAGTGGGGTATAGAATGAGCGAATGCTCGTTTGGTCTAAATGCACCTTAAAACGCAGTATAGTTCGGGAAATATTACGAGTATTAGACCGACTGTTATCTTACTTACGACCTTTTGTTTTGCGTTAACACTTACTAAACAATCAGCGGTCTAGCACTTTTCTATTGTTAATGATGCAAAACAAAAGGTCGTAAGTAAGATAAGAGTCGGTCAAATAATATTTCCCGAACTATACCTACGACATGTATATAGAGTCGACGACATTGGACCCCCATTTTATCCCTTATGGGATAAATTTTGTAAACTACTTTCTTAGTACACCCATAGATCTTAAAAGGGTAGGTTAAGTACTAACTTTAGAATCTCTAGAACCAGAGTGGTTTGAGCTGGGTGGTGATTTAAGTCAGTCAGTGAATCAGGACTTTTACGTTTATAGGTACTGCCTGTGCCTGACGTAATTTTTAAAGTTCTTTCAGGAGTGATCATCCTTGTGCGTCAGCACAACTCAAAGCCTCGCATTTTTGTTAGAATAGATTTTGCTACTTGAATCATCATCATCACTGTCATCAGCCTATTTCAGCCTTCCTATTCACTATGTATACCAACGCATTGGCCGTGTGGTGACGGCAGAAAGAATACATTTGTCACCACCCCAACTCCTCCTGCGGATGCGGGTGTCGTAAGAGTCGACTAAGGGATTGAAGTGTCACTGACCATACTTGATTAAAGATTGATGATGGGCAGCAGCGTCATCATAGTGGACACATTACTGCGATCGCCAATCCGCTTACCCAGCGTGGCGATTATGGGCATTATAATAGGAGAGGCCTACGTCCAGCAGTGGACTATCATAGGCTGATGATGATGATGTTGATGATGATGACCAACGCATTAGGAGGTAATGCCCATTACCGCCACGCTGGACAAGCAGGTTGGTGATCACAGTAGCGTTATACTTCATTTCAAATACCATGGCCCGATGCCACATAAAACTTTGCAGTGACATCGGGCTATGGTATTAGAAATGGAGTACTTATACTTACACGGCGATTCACTCTTAGTAAGGCACGACTGAGGCTTTACAAAAACCATTTGCCCTTTACATCGTCCTAGCTAGGTGGCTTATGATGATCCCATATATTGATTGAAACTTTCACGATTATCACTCATATTTTAAAGACAAACGGGTCTTAATCGCGTAAACTTACCAGACCACGCCTGCGACCACGGGTGCAACGTCATGCCCGAAACGTCAGGAAATAATTAAACGTAAGTTTACGCGATTAAGACCCGTTTATCTTTAAAATTATGATGGTCCCGTTTTGTCTATTTATCTTGCTACGCGTCACCTTCGCACTCGCATACTTGTTAGAACGTGACGGCAACAACGACAAACGATTAAACATTGGACCATCATAAGCCTACAGGGTAAGATACTTGTAAGGATATTCGGTTTTACAACAGCATTTGAAAGAGCACTGTAAGATTAAAATTGGCATTAAGAAGACCGTACTTAACAGTAACAGTAAGAGCAATTACTCTTATAAAGTGCGCCCAATTTGACACTTTTACCAACCTTAACAAGTGTGTACTACGTACACTAAGAACGACGAAAACATGGTCTTAGGATACTTCTAAGATCGAATTTTGCTAGTTGGGTGTCTATGATGACACTGCTGCCCATCATCCATCTTCTATACACAAATATTCATCTTGATGATGGGCATCACTACATAGTATAAAATAAAGTCACTTTTTCTTTACCTATGTCCCTTTGTACGCTTAAATCTTTAAAACTACGCAACGGATTTTGATGAGATTTTTTTTAATAGATAGAGTAATTCAAGAGGAAGGTTTTTATGTAGGTGTAGTACCTACCCGTGCGCAGCCGGGCGGGTCGCTCAATAAATGAATGGCAAGTTACTCTTCAATGCCTTAGTCGATTCTTCTGACACCCACGGGAAGAGTTGTATTTCCAGATTGTATTGTTCCTACCGTCACCTCGCGGCCGATTCCGCTTGAATAACAATAACAGACACACCGATGTTGTGCCAAACTATAAAGAAACGTCTGCATCACGCCTTCTCAGTTAATTGACAATAAAGAGAAGACAAAGCGATTGTCTACGACATTCGAATTGGCTATGAAAATCATGGAAATAGATTCTTGACGTCAGTAATACCACGAGATGGTACCGAAAATCATCTCTACAATAACGCTTGGTATATTTGTCTTTGTAGCTCAAGCGATAGAGACCCTGCAGTCCTGAGTTCTTATTCCGATGAGGTCCTCTATGTGTCTTTATCACAAAAATATTTGTCCCTAAATCATGGTTGATCGGACCCGGATCTATGTAATTATCTTTTCAAACCATCCCAGAACCGAACATACAAAACATATACCTACATGGAAATGGAATGTGTTAGATACCTACACACTGACAAACTTAAGGGTAACGAAAAAACTGCTCGTGCATGAGCAGAGTTTGTATTAAGGTGGATTTAGACAAAACGAGCGAATGCTCATTCTATCCCCCACTCTACGAAATCAACGAATTTCGACGAATCTCGTTTTGTGTAACGAACGAATTTCGTAGAGTGGGGGTTAGAATGGGCGAATGCCTGCCGTAACGTTAGTTTACTCGATTAAGTTCCGTTTGTCATTAAAATATGAGAATATATCTGAATGTTGTGTCTGTACAGGTTGTTCTGTAATAAATGTCTCTTCTTTCTATAAAAGTTTCGTAAACATATGCTTTTCTTCGGTACATTTTACCTTAAGGTCTATAGTATATGACATTGTTATATTTACATCAAAGACACGTTGATCGGCTTCCTACGTAGTCTACGTAATGGGTTTCATCCTGCCGCTAAATTCGCGCGCACACCCACCGCAATTGTTGCGTCTCGCTAGGAATAGACCAGCCTCTGGTCATAGAATAAAGCGTAGATGCGTTCTGGCAACTGTGGTAACTATGCCAGCGGGTAGGAAGCCTAGCTGAGACCTAGATAAACATATTAATTACACAAACTAGATACAGACTGGCTTTTGAATGAAACGTAGAAGAGTTCTGGCAACAAGTAGTAAGTATGCCAATAACTGTCAATATGTATGTTTTAACTCACTTTAGAGATTCAACGACCTTAGAAACGCACGCACCCCCACAGCAATTGTTGCGTCTCGCTAGGAATAGACCAGCCTCTGGTCATAGAATAAAGCGTAGATGCGTTCTGGCAATTGTAGTAACTGTGCCAGCGGGTGGGGAGCCTAGCTAAAATTGAGATATAAACAGTGGAGGATTAATCTAACAGGAGAAGTAGCATCTGCTACGGGCCCCGGGCACAGGGGGCCCGCGCTTCAATTCAAAAATTCGAGTACTGGCCATAAAGTTAGATGAAAAAATGGACGAATACCTATTTGCAAAAAAAAACGAACTTCTGCCAAAACAAAACACAAATAAATTCAACGTCCGCAATCTTTTAAATTTGCCCCCTTTTACTTCTGCCGAAGGTTGTTGGATAGTTGTTCTTCACAGTTTGTCTAAGAACTTTCGTAACACAATTGACACGATCGTGATTTTTGTTTTGATTAAGGCTTTAACTATGTATGTACAATTTTTTTGCAATCGACCCTTTATAGGGCACCGGTCTCAAAAACGACCATTCTATAGCACTATCTTTTTGTATTTTTTTCTTGTACAGAATTTTTCGTACTATATAATGGCGTTGAGGCTTGAACACACGATTTTTTTTAGTCTTGCCCGTTAAAGGGTTTACACTTTCATTGCGGACGAGTGCTACGCGCTACGCTCGTAGCCGATCCCGTGATTTTTCCGCTTTGTAGCGAAAATGGCCCTCCCACAGAGAACTTCCCTCGGGAGTTCCCCGCGCTCAAAGTGTTAATATCAAAAAAGTGACCATTCTACCGTACTCTGTTTATTCTACATGGCCTCGCGGGTGACCACTTGCTTAGGTTAAAGAGGAAGCAGTCGCACAGGATACGAGGTGCACCTGATGCGTTTTATATGCATTTTAACTAGCTTTGATAGCCGGGTTCGATTAGTGGGGGATAAAAAATACATAGGTAGATGATATTTTAATGGGACTTATCTAATCGCGTAAGCATAAGTTAAATATTATCCCGACATTAACATAAGTTTCTTTCGCGATTAGGACCTGTTGGTCTTAAAAAAAAGTGATAATCATGAAAGTTTAAATCAATATATAAATAGATGATGATCTAGTATAGGTAAACATACATCGTCGCTTAGTATTAGTTCCTATGGCACTGGTCTCACCACGAGCTACTAAGCTATGAACTGTCGGCTATAAACACGAACAAAAGATACGCACTCCCAAAAAAGAGACACGGCGATACTTGTCCGGCGGTGATGGTATGTAGTAGGTTAAGCATAGATATAGTTTTAGTACCTAAGCGACTCGACGTGTCGGCTTTACGTTTCTTTAATGACTGCCTTACACCGAGTCGCTTAGGTACTAAAACTATATCTATGCTTAACCTTCTACATAGCGCTAGCTACATACCACTACAAGCTGATAGCTGGGCGAGTATCGCCGTGTCTCTTTTATTTACACGTGAGTGCGTATCTTTTGTTCGTGTTTATAGCTTAGTAGCTCGCGGTGAGACCAATGCCTATATGTAACCCACAACACAAGCCTTAATTGAACTTATCGTGGGACTAGGTCGATTAGTGCATGATATTATAATTGTTCTTGCTTTTGAGTGAGCTGAAAATAGATTTGGCACCGTAAAGTAGGTACGTACTAATTGTACAATAATTGTTCGCTTCGATGTTTGTAAACACGATAGTAAAGTGATGAACGCGGCGAAATCACGCATTTTTCTCGTTATTCATTTCAATAGGGTATTAAAGCATGTGATAAGTTTTCATCAAAAAATATGTTTGGCTCAAGCTTTTGTCTGTAGATAAAGATATTATAACTGTACTTTCTAAAATAATTTTATCTATTAAATAATTAAGACGAGTATGAAGGTGCACATATCATTTCGTTCTAATCTTATGTACAGGCGAAGGCAAAATAGAGTGTAGGTATATAAAAATGATCAAAAATATATGTCCCAGGACACTTTACTTATGTTTAATAAGAACTTCATGACATATTTATAAGAGAATTCTTTCCATAGGTACATTAGCACTCGACGGTGGATAAATGTTTAACAAACAAAATTTTAGGGCTATCAAATTGATCTAGTTTTTGGCGCATAACATATTCGTCGTAGTTGCATATAGTCGATCGTAAACACGTCTAATGATAGTAATGATCATACGGTGTCATGTTGCGATTTGGTAAACAGGTCCATAATATCATAAACATACTCGTAAACACTACGTCGTAATATCGCTAGGCTAAATATACGAGTAGGTAGCCTACCTTCTTCAATTGTATGATTAGTGTCGCCCACTGTTACATCACTAGGGTTTGCAAGTATTCGAAAGTTTCAGGTTTCGAATATTCGGTGTTTATTTTGAGATATTCGAATACCCGAACAAATATTTGAATATGTAGTTTTCAGAAAATAATAATAGTTATTTGTTTTACTAGGGAGCAAAGTGATTGTTTAACTCTCGTGCAAATATTGAAACCCGAGCAGAATTTGAACCACGAGCGCAGCGAGTGGTTCATAAAATGGAATCTTGAGCGATGCGAGGGTTTTAAGGCACGAGAGTTGAACAAGCTTTGCTGCCGAGTGAAACACAACGTTTTTCACCACACTAAAGCGAGGAAACATGCGAAATAAAACTCAAACATAACAAATTAGAAGGTATTTGTTTACAAGTTCTCAACTTCCAAAAAATAAACAAATCAACAAATAATAAAACAATAACCTCAAATATTTATCTTGACGTGGCAATGCTTAAAAAATAAGGATAATTCCAAAATGAGACTCATGTAGTTTTTGGCGATTTTTCTGTAATTTTCGGAACTATCCCACTTTCGCATCTCGCAATTACCCCATAGCCACTTAAGTATGTTAAACTAAGATATCACCAATGAAAGAAAACAAAACACGACCGAACTCGTTTAAATCTTAAAAGAAAAAATATTCGGATACGTTCTGAAATTTGCATAGTTTCAACACTGTCATTTTCCTATTGTTTTTATTTATCGTATTTTTAGAACTTTTAATTTAAAGCCTTTTACAACAAAATGTGGTATTTAATTTGGATTTTAGCATATTGAATATAATATTATGAAAGGTTCATGTGTACCTATATGAATCTGTTTGAAACTATTGAGTTACCTATCGAACGTTCTGTCTAGTTCAAACGTCAATAAACTTATTTCACTCTCAGGCCGTATAAGTTATTGCTTTAGTCTATCCAGAAAATTAAAAAAAAAATACTTTAACCTCTAGAGATTAAAACACAGTTTTGCGCTCTGAAATTGAAGGACAAACAGCGTGTTTACGAGCAGTGTGGTGAAAAATATTTAACATGTGGGTGACATTACTTTGTTTTGCATATTTACGTCAACTATTTCAATAAGACGCGATATCCTGCACAGTAATCAACAAAGATAACTACATCACCATGCAGCTACGAACAAATAAAACATGGAAACCGCACACCATACTAAATTGCCTTTCAATAACGGTCCTGAATTTTAGTTGACAAGTGTCACCCAATCTTCAGTGCATCACGGCAATCAATATGAAACTATAAAAATTTAAACCGTCATTTAAAATAATATTTGTGATTGGTCCATCAAAGTTTTGATTGGCTATATTCTATAAACATTTGTCAACGATGTTGCGCCGAAATATGTGCGGTGTTAAGAAAAGCGCTATGTCCTTCCTTCCCATCTTGGCACAATTGAACAATTGTTTCTGAGAGCATTTTTGAGCTGGCGTTAGACGTCCATGTTTTTTATGGTCGCAGCCATGCAGGTATATCCTAACATTCCTAGCTGCCCGTTTACTTCATTTTGGGAAACCTTGTTTTACTAGGGTGTACCAGTACTAATCGAAACTTCGTAAAAAGTCCCCAAATTAGTTTTCTGGAATACTATTGATGCGGAATGCGAAGTAAAACGTATCTAGTTGTTGTTGCAAAGTATATTTCTTTAAATAATAAAAATATATTCAAATATTCGAATAAGTTGTCTTATTATTCAAATACTAAAATGAATTTAATATTCGAATTTATCTAATATTCGAATTGCAAGCCCTATACACTACACAGATTAGTGGCCACCCAGAGAGTCCACCAATATTTTCTTCGGTTAGGTACCACGATAATGAAGTCGCAGTCTTCGAAGTTTCTTCTGCTAGTAGGTCTGTCGGAATTTTCGAACTCTGAATTCGATCTTTTCCAAAATTATGTAGTGAACAATCTTGTCCCTTAGTATTTTCACCGAAAGTCGGCATTTGTCATTCTGCCTGTGTTCTGTCTCAATTAGTGTGACTACTGAAATTGTATTGCGTTGGCGGCAGCGTTAACCTCATGAAATCGGCTCTCAGAATTTCAGTTAATACGTAAATTTAACTCAAATTGCATCCAACGACTCGCCCGCCCGGTGGGCCGCCCTCCAGCCAGATGGACCGACGATCTGAAGAAAGTGGCGAAAAGTGGTTGGATGCGGAGAGCTGAGGACCGAGTATTGTGGCGTGAATTGGGGAAGGCCTATGTCCAGCAGTGTTATTCACTAAGGAAACCGCCTTGCTGTCAGCGCTGTGGCAACGTCGAGCCTAAAAATGGTATTCACTAATGTACTTTAAACGACACTAGTGCTCGACGACGAATGCGGCGTGAGCTGGAACTACACTGCGTCGAGAGTTTGATGTTTAATGTACGAACTTTGTATTCTCTAACGAAAAACAGCGACGAACTCGCCCACAACCTCGCTCACAGCCTCGATTCCTAATGTCAAATAAAACAGCTAGGATTTTAGACAAGGCTGTTTCGACGTCGAGCTCGTTGACGAACGCAGCGTCGAATGTGTGAATAAGAGAATAGCATAGCAGCAGTGAACGACTTTGGCGCAATGATGATGAACTCAAATTGAAAAAAGTCTTAACACGCCAGGAGAACGCCAGTCCACGTTAAAGTACCTATATCAATCGTCAGTAGAATCCAAAAATAATGTCAAACAAATATGGCTCAATTTCCATAGCAGCAATGACATCATTAAAGGTGCGTTCAAACCAAAAGAGCATTCGCTATTCTAACCCCCCACTCTACGAAATTCGATCGTTACACAAAACATGATTGGTTGATTTCGTAGAACGGGCGCTAGAATAGCGAATGCTCTTTTGGTTTGAACGCAAGGTGCGTTCAAACATATCGTGAAACACGTCGCAGATAGATTTTTACGTTAATATGAATAAATATCAATAATTTTAATTAAAAATGTAGGTGAACTCAAGGTTTGAGGTTTTAAGTTAATAATAAAACCAAGATTGTGTTCTAAAAGTACGTGATGGAATAAAGTTTTTAGGTTTTTTAATAACGTTTTTTTTTTCTACTAACGAGAAAATATTTAATTTTACAAGAGTTGCGGATGTTCTCAAGAAACTTGGACTGCATATTTTTTGTAAGACGTTGTTATGAACGTAAAAATATGAAATTTACGATAATGGCGCTCACTCGCCGCAAACGAGACGTTAAATATGCGTGACGGGTTGCAGGTGGACGGGTTCCGTATATTGTTGTTATGAAGACTGATTAAGTACAGTCGGGTTCAAAATTGCATGGACAGTTTATGAATAAATTCATTCATAAATCGTTCATGCAATTCTGAACGCCACTGTACAGCTCTACGGCGATACAGTTGAGGTTAGTAATCTAGGTAGTAGGTAGGTACTTATAAGTTTATTTTTTGTGAAACCAATCATAATATTATTTTTATTAAACAACTATTGTGACGTGTTTTTAAGTAGTCACACTATTATACTATACAATATGTCCTATACCAATGCAAAATGACCAAGTTCACCATGTTGAAATATATGTGTGTGTGTGTGATCTAAAATTGTATTGTTTAAAATTTAAATCTGTATTGTCTCTAAATTGTAGTTATAACTGACCTTACATAGACCCAAAATGCTGTCAGAAAACTAAGTATAGGTACAGACGTAGTGTAGTGCAAAATTCTTTTCCTTCGACTTTTCACGGAAACATCCGAATTCATATTGCTGTCATAATAAACTTCAGTATCCATTGCACTGAAGCTAATTGAGACAAGGAGCTCAATTCGGGCGTTTCCGTGAAAATTCTAAGGAAAAAGATTTTGCACTACATCTGTATCTAAGGTTATGTTAGAACTGTGAGCTCACACAAAACCAAGTCACTGTTAGGAAACTAGTTAGGTTAGAACTATCATGTCACGCAGACCCAAGTGGCTGTCAGAAAACTAGGTTGGGTTAGGTTAGAACTGTGACCTCACACAGATCCAAGTCGCTGTCATAAAGCTATTACTACCTTCGCTATTTAGGTTGAAATTGTTACCTACCTTACACAAACCTTAATCGTAAAGTAAGTCGGTTTAAAACAGGGACCTCCCTCACATACATCCAAATCACTAAGTTACAAAAGTGAATTAGGTTAAAAAACTAGTAATTTGTGGTAGCAATCTTCGTAATATCAAAATTAAATACTATACGTATCATTCTAACTTTAGTCCATACATGAGCAATAAGTATGTCAAACAATTGATTGACCAAAAAATTTTATGCAAAATAATTTCGTACAAAGAATTTTCGAACTAATCTTTCGACCAAACGTGGATATGCAAAAAAATATTCGACCATCCAATATACAGATACACCCGTGTGCGTGTCCACACCATACGGTACGGCTATATTAAAATATGTATAGTGCACGGAACTAGTGTTGGTAAAGACTCGAGCTCTTGAAGTCCTATTTTAGAACTCTCCTCATTTTTACGGGACTAATAAGCTTAAAAGACTACAGTCTTTTAAATCGCGAGTCGAGCCCTTCTTTTAGACTTCCTGCATATAAAACTCAAGTCCTAATGTGAAGACCCATTTTTTTAATGTCGGTCCAAAAATTATGAAATGATACAATGCCATATAAATTTCAAAAAAATTTGCAAGGTTCAAAATAAGCACATAAATAAAAATTCATTTTTTATTTCAACTCAATATAATAAAAACCGACCAAGTGCGAGTCGGACTCGCGCGCGAAGGGTTCCGTACCATTATCAATTTATTATTAAAGAAATACAGTTAAATCAACCTACCTCAAAAACTATAGGAGATAATTAAATCAAACCAAAAATCGTTGATAGAGTTTATTAATCTGCATAACATATATTTTTTTTAGAAATTTATATCGCGTAGTTTAAAAATAGAGGGGGGGGACACATTTTTCAGACTTTGAGAGCTGATATCTCGAAAACGATTTGCTTAAATAAAAATGAAATGTATAAACCTTCATATCATTTTGAAAGACCTTTCTATTAATACCCCACACGCTTATATACAACAAAAAATTTTTTTTCTATCCCTCAGTGACATGTATGGAAGGCCCCCCACCCCAATGGTTTTTTTTACAATTTAGTATCATAATCCTGTAGCGGTTTATACAACACATATTCTTACCAAATTTCGTTACTGTAGCATTTATAGTTTACGAGTAAATTGGCTGTGACAGACGGACAGACGGACAGACGGACATGACGAAACTATAAGGGTTCCGTTTTTGCCATTCTGGCTACGGAACCCTAAAAACCCTGGGTGGTTTTTATCACAATGTTGTATCAATTTCTTATTTAAGCTATATTATATAGAAAAACCTTAATTTCAAAACACAAATCTAGCGAGTCTTCTTGCAGGACTCGAGTCTTTGTAGCATTGTAAAATAACTCAAGTTTTGACCACATGACAGTAGTCCTTAAAACTGAGTCGAGTCTTAGAATGAAGGACTCAAACGACTCGAATCTTTACCAACACTACACGGAACCCTAAACCACCTGTTGCGTGGGAGTGCGAATAATGTCCAGGCGCAAGCGCACAGCTGCCCGCTGAAACATTAATATTGTACTTTCTTCAGTTTCTTGACATCTCGTTATATCTCTGCCTACAGTAGCCGTACCAAGAGTTAATAAATAATAAATAAATATATAATAGATATATATAGATACTTAAATAGATACAAGGACAGCCATGACCAAATAATGCCCTCGCCGGGATTCGAACCCGGAATCTCCAGCTTCGTAGGCAGGGTCACTACCAACTAGGCTACAGGCTACCAAGGACAGAGTTGGCAAGTAACGGTCACGTTAGCTATTAAGGTGCATTCAGACCAAACGAGCATTCGCTATTCTAACCCCCTACACTACGAAATTCGATCGTTACACACAAAACGAGATTCATTGATTTAGTAGAGTGGGGGATAGAATTGCGAATGCTCGTTTGGTCTGAATGCACCTTTTCTCGAAACGTAAAGGAGTCTAACACGCTCGTACTGATGGGTTGGAGTGAGCGTGATGGACCACTTTACGTATCGAGTAAACACTAACGTAACCGTTAGATAGTTGCCAACTCGTAGGTACGCACGGCTACATACTGTTCTATTTCATTATTCCGTAATACTATGCAGACAAGATAATCTATTATTAATTACACAATACATAGGCATAATTATGCTCAGAAAGTGCGCTTTTCAAGGGTAAATTTATGCACAGAAAGTGATGCTTTTCGGCACAATTGCAAGAATTAATTTTTATAGTAGGTTACTTTTCTGCACGGTTTGGTTGAGACTGCCGACGTTGTCTTTTTTACTTCGCATAATGCTTTGCAATATATTGTATCGTATTGATATTGAAATGTAACCTCTTTTTTCGGTTTTAGGCTGCGTTTCCACCAGAGATGTGCGAGGATGTGTTTCCATAGAAATAACACCTCGCTCGAGTCATTAATATGTGTGATTTGTATGGAAACACATCCTCGCACATCTCTGGTGGAAACGCAGCCTAAAACACTGACTTTTGTTTGATCACCAAATTCACCGATTCGTGCAGAAAAAGCTCATTTGTGACACTATGTTTCATAAATAACTAATTTCCTATATCTACATCTACATGTATAATCTACATGGGCTGAATGAAATGAACGATAATTATATCAATCAATAGCCTACCAGAGTGCTAAACACGTACTTCGAAAATCCTAAATTTCGAGCATCTCGATAACTAGCAAGATTTGACGACCGACAAACATCGAGACAGGTGAAACCAAATAAAAGCTAGTAAAAAGTTTGATATGTCAAACAATGTCTAACGCCACGGCCAGCGATTGTTTACCACTGAGGTCGTCGCTCGCGTCATCGGCCGCTAAATCTGTCGCTACAACAAACGAACGCTTCGAATACATTGTATTGTTACACGGTATTGCCCTACATCACGTTGCAAAATAACTGACAACTGATGCTGGTGGTAGGACATCGTGCAAGGTCCGCCCGAATAGCTACCACCGTCTTTTCTTTGTTATTTCTTAATTTTGCTATGTAAGTGTGGATTAGCTTTAGTTATCCTAGTGCATGTTATTAGACATTACCGATTTTGAAATTTGCATGTCACTTTGTGACAGGGTAGCATGGCTCATTTAATTGTAAACTGTAACATCGATGTACACCCTATCTTTCGCAAATAAATAACTTATGACTTATGACTTGTCATAAGTTATTTATTTTGACTGTCTGCCGCCAAGACGTTTTAAGGCGAGGTCTCGAGTACGCCTGAGCACACTTCCGCGACCAAGTTTCGTTACCTACCATACCCAGTACAAAAAAAATTCAACTGACGATTAATATTGCCCCACAATGTCGTAACAGATGTGCTTACCATAGAAAAAAATCAACTGCGAAAGACTCTGGTTGTCACGGGATTCGAACCCGCTTTCTCTGGATTGCCGGTCCAACGTGCTTCCAATTACACCAGACTACCTTCCGTCGATCACAGCGAATTTAGTCAATGGTATTGTGAAGCTAATCACTAGCGACATCTGTACGTAGTGTTTCGAAGGTACTACAACCTTAAGCCACTCAAAGACGTGTGTCTACCACAATCGTCCGCAAACTCGACAACTCTCCGTTGCGTTGAATTTGCTATAGAGGGCGCTGTAATCA